>JAGPOW010002169.1:184549-202551 GCA_030014935.1 Caiman crocodilus | reverse complement strand
ATTGCCTTATCTGCTTATCGCATTTATCTTTCTGTTAACTGTTGTGTGTGTGTAAGCTATAGTAAATTTGCCTTTATTCCACTCCCTACTTGCCTCCTTAATCCAAATGAATATACTCACAGTGCCCAGCTGGCCTGTGGCACTCTTCTACCAGTTTTTTTTTCAGTGTCATGACCTGTCTGTCATTCTGTTGCCCCAGGTTACAGCGTACATGAGAGACAGCAGGTAAGGGGGTAGGAACGCCACTTCTCCACTGTGTTAGCATTAACCTCATGGGCAGGGGGCAGGGGCTTACACCACTAGGTGACCAATGATGCTTTTTAAATTGATTGGTCTGCATCGAACAACACCTGGCCGGGATTGGGTCAGGTAGTTGATGTCAAAAGGCCTATATAAGAGAAGACTGCCCAGGAGGGGCAGCAGCCATGTTAAGCTTCATACACCAACTAGAATATCTGAAACTTGCATTCTCTCAGGATACTGATGATGCTGAAGTGAGTAAACTACTTGACCATAATGCAGAAGCATGACAAAAGGCTGTCTACCAAGCCATACTGTTTGCTCTGGGTTATTCTCGGATACTTCTCTATCCTGTACCCCTCTCCAAGCCTACTCTCTTTAACCAACAAAGTCTCCTCTGTACCAAGAGTGGCAGACTCATTGGAAGAAGGTTTGGGCATGCCTTTTCTATTCCTTTGGCTCGGATGACCAAGGGAGGCTACTTTTTGTACTTCAAGCTGAAGGAAGCACCCCAAGTTCTTGCAGTGGGTCAAGCACCCTCAAGATCTACCAGCCCTGTGTACCCCAGGGGGCACAGGGCCTGGAAACAGACCAGGATCCCTGGGTGGTGGCAGCAGTTACCCCATGCTTGCGGGTGTGCTCCAGGAAGGGGGTCGGCCGGATGTGAGGTGCCCCTGGCAAGGCACTCAAAGTCTGGTAGGTGGCTGGGCACAGTGAGATAGGTGGCTCAGCACAGAAGCACCCCCTACAAGCCCACCACACCCCTTTTGCCACATATGACCCAGTAATGAAAACTGAAAAAAGTACATACATTGAATGCACAGTACTAAAAGGTAAAAAGAAGTTAAAGGACCATTAAAGCAATGATGACAGCCTGTGGACTGGAAATTTTAATAAGACTTTGCTCAGCTTTGGGTACCCTCATGTTTTAGGCACAAGACCCTGGTGCCCCACAAGATACCCCTCTCTTGGCCCTGGCCCCAGGCTGCTCTGTATCCTCCTCCCCTTCATCCCTGAAGCATACTGGCATTCTCCTCTTGCAAAGAAAGGAGGCACAGCTCTCTTTTGGAACAAAATCCACAGTGGGTTGTGCTGGCCTATTGTCAATGTTGCCATCATCAAAGCGTGTTAAAAGCTGCTGTCTAAACTTTGCCTCCAGACACTCTCCACAATCAGCATCTTTAAGGAAACCCTTAGCAATTTCTAAGAATTGATTAGTGCTGCTCTCCATGAGTTCAAAATTGGATTCCTCCCACCCTCAATAGCCTATTAAAGATGCCACTAATGTCACCTGCCAATAGGTCATTGCTCCTTAGATATGTTTTGAGATCTTCCGCCAGTAGCTGAAGAATGTTTTCCTTTGTTGTTTACTGTCTTCTTCTGAAATTTTATTGATATTCACCATTATCAATTGCTGTTGGTGATCTAGGAACCACAGCTGCTGAAGTACTAGAGATAGTTATAGAAAAGAAAAAAAGAAAGATCTCTTGAGATATTAGGCTATTTTAAATACTTGGGCTCCACTTTAGGTGAGAGGTGAGGGCTGGTCAAGGAAGGCAACCTTTTACATTTCCTAAAAAGAGCACCTCAAGTTTGTGCCCATGGTCACCAAGGTATCCCATAGCATGAGCCTGGCTGCCAGGGTGATGGCTGCAAGCATACAAAGAGGGTTCACCCTCTTGATGCTTAAATTAGGGGGTACAGTGCCCACACCCTCAACAGTGCAAGGAGAGTGTTTCCCAAAAAGAGCACCCCACCTTTGTGCCACAAAGAGACTTTGCCCAGCAGGCAACTATTTATTCTGGTCTCCAAATTAGGAGCTCCACTGGAAACTCCAAGAGTTGCCCCCATGTTGGGAGGGGAAAAATGAAAGCCACCCAAAAAAATAAACCAATCACTCAATACATTCCTAAACTGTGCCTGCTGTAATTTAGTACTGGGAGATCAAGAGGGTAAAACTGTTATGAGGTGCCCCCTAGCGTCTTTTACTAGAAATAGCATATTAACTCATCATGAGTTAATATGCTTAAACGCATTACATAACATAAACATAACTTCATTCGTTGTGGTACATTACAAAAGTGAAAAAGATATAGGGGATGACTTTAGCTAGAAAAAGCTGATAAAATGAACAAGCGCAGGAGGCCCAGTGCTCCTACTGCAGTTACTGGCCCACCTACCCCTGGTGGCACATTGCCTGTGACTTCCAGGCCTACTGCTATGTGCTGGATCACAGGCCCTACCTGGTTACATGCCTATGTTCCCAATCACCTGCATGGTTGTTATAACAAGGACACCTACGTGACTGGTAGGGGCAAAAGCCAGGGCAAGGGCAATGCCCTGAGACATTATGGTTAAGTAACAAACTTAGAAAAATGTAAATAGATATTTTTTCAATGATATTTACATCCCTAATATTACCACTCCACAAAAGAATAAGTTGGATATAAGCACATTAAAGAAAAGCGAGGTAAACAATGCAGGCCAAATATTCAACAAAGAATGGATCTCTTAAATATTTTTTACCGAAGCAGGTGGAAAAGCTGTTTGTTTAATTTGCTAAGAAAGTGTGGTTGTATTCAAAAAATACAATTTGAATTGGCGTTTTCAGACCAAGCATGTGTCCAAATATGAGAAATTCTCTGCCCAAGAAAAAGAAAAGAAAGCAAAGGAGATGGTTGCTACAATGCAGAAAGAGCAATGTTTTTTCACAAAAGCATTGGCAGCACAGGATGGAATTACGAGAATGAGCTACATGATTGTGCATGCAATCACCGAGAAGAGCAAATCATTCTCTGACAGAGAATTTGTAAAGGAATGTATGCTCAAGTCTGCTGCAAGTTTGTGCCCAGACAAGAAAAAGCAGGTTCAAAATGTTAACTTATCAAGGCAGACTATTGTGAGATGTGTTGAAGATATCTCTGAGAACCTGCACCAGCAGTTGAAAAATGAGGCAAATGATTTCTCATATTTTGCATTGGTACTCAATGACAGATGTGATGTCAAAGACACAACCCAGTTATTGATTTTCATTTGAGAAATCACTGAAAATCTTAGCTCACAGAAGAATTAGCAGCAATTCAGTCAATGAAAGACACAACAAATGGAAAAGATTTATTGGAGGCAGTAAATCAATGCTTGTCAAGACTGGGAATATACTGGAAAAAATTGGTGTGAGACCACCAATGGAAGTCTAAACCTCACGGCAAACATGCTGTATTGCTCAAAAAAATTCAAAACCAAGTCAAAGAAACAAATCCAGAACAGCAAATTATTTTTACACTGTATTTTTCATCAAAAGGTCCTCTGTAAAAGTGTTCTAAAACTAAGCACTGTCATGGATACAGTTACAAAAGTGGTCAACTACATTTGAGCAAGAGGATTAAACCACAAGCAATTTGCAACTGCTTGAGAAGCCTGAGTCGGAGCGCACAGATGTTCTGTATCATATCAGTGTAAGATGCCTTAGTTTGGGTAAGGTTTTGAAAAGAGTGTGGAAACTGAGATTGCTTTATTTTTTAACATGAAAGGAAAAGATTTCCCACAGCTGAATGATCCAGATTGGCTCTCTGATTTTGCATTTGCTGTTACTATCATGGACTATATGAATTATCTGAATTCACCACTGCAAGGGAAGGGGTGTTTTGCTCATAAATTGCATTCCAGCATCAAGTCATTTATGATGAAGTTACTCCTTTTTTCCTGTCAGATAGGAAACAAAGATTTCAGCCATTTTCCTACATTGCAGCAGATTACTATTTCTGATCAAAACCTAAAAAAAATGCACATCATTACTAGTGAACTTGCTTGCTGCATTTTCATGCCAATTCAAGGATTTTCGAATGATAGAAAAATACTTCTCTTTGGTTTCCTCACCTGTCACATTTAATGTTGACAGTGCTCCCTGTGACCTCCAACGTGAGCTTATTGACCTGCAGAGTGATGCAATTTTTGCCGAGCAATTCAAATCAGTGCCACTTCCTAGCTTTTTATGCTTCTCTCAATGAACAGAAGTTTCCAAAGATCAAGGCTCATGCCTGGAAGACGCTTGTGCTGTTTGGATCAACAAACATATGTGAACAGCCATTTTCTGTAATGAGAGTCAACAAATCAAATCTAAGATCTCTGATGAGTGAGGATCACCTTGCAGCAGTGCTCCGCACTGCAACAGCAGAGATGATGCCTACTTTGATTTTCTCATTAACGCACATCAGAGGCTCCATTCTTCATGTTGAGTTCCTTTGTTTGTCTTTAAATCAATCATCTTTACATGCACTACTCAAATTATTTTTTAAATAAAATTAAAATCTGTTATAGATGTTTGATTTTTAGTATATGATAGTTTAGATACTTTGTTAAAATGATTTGCTCTGTAAGATATTGTGTATGCAGTCCTTGACTCAATTGGTTTGGTTCGGTTCTTGGGGAGGTCTGATGCCCTTGAAACCCCACCAATTTGTTGTGGGTTATGGGGCAGGATATTAGAGGGGTCACAACCCCTTGCTGTCTGAGTTGTGCCTGTGCCTCATGCCTAAAGAGCAGAACTCTTGGGGCCTCAGGAGCAGACCTTCTGATGTCAGGGATCATATGATGAGGGCAGAGGATCCTGGGACAGGTACGACGAGCAGAGCAAGGTTTGTTCTTGGATCACAAAGTCTTATGCTGAGATAATCTGAGCAGTGTGCGGGGCCCGAGTCAAATCAGCTGATGCGGGGCCCCACCTCCAGACGCGAGGAAGCTGGTGACAGATTCAGCAGTGGGGTGGGGGCGCCAAGTGGCCAGACACGAAGCTGGCAGCAGCACGGAGTCCCCGCGGCTGCTCCACCCGGCTTCGCAGAGCCCCCCAAAGTGCAGGGCCCAATTCGCTCCCCCTAGGGATGGCCCTGGTCTTATGACAAGGGATCTGCGTTTTCCATTTCCCATGGAAAAACAGAGAAAAATCAGATTTCCCCTTTTTGTCAGAAAACGCGGATTTCTCCTTTTAGCAGAGAAACCTGTGGAGTCCCTGCTTTTGCAAACAGCTCTGCAGGCTGGTTGAGCTCCAGCCTGCAAAAGCTGCTTACAAACAGGGCAGGAACCTCCCCCACCTCGCCCTGCCCAGAGGGGAAGGGGAAGGGAGGGCCTAAGACTCAGTCAGCCAGAGCTCCACTTGGCTCAGCTCAGCCTCACTCCTTTTCTGCAGCCTGTGGTAAGTGCAGCTTGCAGGGAACTGGGGGCCCCTCTGGCAGGATTGCGGGGTTGCTGGTGCACCGGCAGGGCTATGGGAAGCCAGAAGCCGGCTCCATGCTGCTTCTGCTACAGCTGCCTGCAGTTGGGGGCAGGGAGCTGCAGGCTTGGGACCCTGGCCCCATAGCCCTGGCAGGGTTGGGGGGCTGGGGCTGTGGATGGGGGTACAAGAGACACAAGTAGGGTGTGGAGGCTGTTGTGGGGGTAGTGAGGAGCACTAGCAGTACTGAGGTGGCTTTGGGGGCAGTAAGGGACACCAGCAGGGCTGCGTTGGGGGTAGTGAGGGGCACCAGCAGTACTGAGGTGGCCTTGGGGGCAGTAAGGGACACCAGCAGGGCTGCGTTGGGGGTAGTGAGGGGCACCAGCAGTACTGAGGTGGCTTTGGGGGCAGTAAGGGACACCAGCAGGGCTGCGTTGGGGGCAGTGAGGGGCACAAACAGGGCTGGGGGGGAACTGCAGGGGGCTTGTAATTTTAATAACAGATTTCGTGGGTTTTATCAAAGAATTTGCAATTTCTCAGCAGCAAATTTGTGATTTTTTTTTTAATCAGAGAAAACCAGGATCGCTGCTTAATGACACAGACCAGTGACCCAGCATAACCTTCAGTTCTAAGGCCACACCCCCTCCCAAAAGTACTTCTGGGGTAAGGGGAGGGACTTCCAGTCACACAGGTTACGGGGAGGGACTTCTGGTCCCAAAATGGTGACCAGGGGGTGAGGCAGCTGTCAGAGAGCAGGGCTACCCATGCAGCCCTTGACAGCTCACCACAACTCATGAATCAGCCTTGCAGCCAAAATTGCCCGCCCCAGAGATTCGGGGAGATGTCCAAGGACAGTTTCCTCTCCTCTGAAGCCTGGTGCCAAGGATATGGCTGGGGCAGCAGGGATGGGGCAGGGCAGCAGGCCGTCAGGGGGAGGAGGGGCAGGGCACTGCCCCTGCATGCCCCATGGCTCAGGGGCACTGCTTCCCTCACACCAGGGGTGGGAAAAATACAGTCCATGGCCTGCCAGCTGATTGGATCCTACTGGTGGGAGGGTGCCGGCAATGGATTGTATTGGGCCCACGGCTGCCTCCACAACACTACGCACAGTCCTGCCAGCACCTGCCCAGGGCAGCCTGGGCCATGTTCCCGCCCGCGCCCACCACACAGTCCCAGCCCTGGCCAGTGCACAGCTTCCAAGCGGGGTTGCTCCCATCACTGCTGCCGCCGGCAGGTAGCGCTTGGCTCCCCGCTGCCCCCGAGGCTGCTGTGCCACTCCAGGCAGGACCCACCTCCAAGAGGCAGCGCCCGCGGCCCCTAGTGCAAGGCGGGCTCGGCTCACAGCTTGTCACACCCGCCCCAGCCCAACGCACGCGCTGCCTGAGCCGAGCACGTCCGGAAATGGCCGAGCCCGCTCGGGAGCGGCTACGTCGCTTTCCGGAACCACTCGGCCACTTCCGGAAAAGACCGAGCGGAACCCCTCCGCGGAGCGCGGGGCGGAGCCGCTCTCACAACCATCATGGCGGATCGGGTCGCGCAGCTCCAGGCTGACGGCATCGTGAAGCGGGTGATTCGGGAGGCGCAGGGCCCGCTTCCGGAGTTCCGGGACGGCACCAAGGTAAGGCGCGCGGGGCCCGGTGGACGCGCATGCGCAGGAGCGACAACCCCCGTTGGGGAAAAGACCGAGCGAGCGAGCGAGCGGGCGGGCGGGCGGGTCAACACTAGGCAGCTGTGAATGAGGGAGCTTAGGCGGGTGAGTGCGCATTCGTGCGTCCTTCTTTCTAGCAGCGGGCTGCCAGTCCCAGGCTCCTATTGGTGGTGCCGCTGCTATAGCTGCGTGTTGACTGGCTAGCCCGATTAAGAGGCGGGATTAATTTGCATAGAGCCACGCCCACGAACAGTGCCTGCAGGAGCTGCGCGCTGATTGGCCACGGGCCGGGCCGGGGCGGGGCTGCCGACTCTCGCGCCGCCTTTCTCCGCCCGGGGCAGGGCTGTGCTCCGCGCTGCCGCGCCGCTCGGGCGCTGGGGGTGTCGCCGTGGAGGGGCCTGGCAGCCCAGCCCAGCCCGCCCATTGGCACCGGCCCGCCGTGGCTGTGCCCCTGGAGCAGGCTTTTCCTGAGCACTGTGCTCAGCACACTGGCTACTCCACACAGGCCACCTTCCACTACCGCACGCTGCTAAGCCAGGGGGAGGGCCAGGACCGTCTGCTGGATGACAGCCGCACCCGTGACAAGCCCATGGAGCTCATCATTGGCAAGAAGTTCAAGCTGCCCGTCTGGGAGACTGTCCTGTGCACCATGCGGGAGGGCGAGCGAGCTGAGTTCTTGTGTGACACCAAGGTACCTGTGGGCCGGGCCGGGCCAGCCTGTGCACTGTGCCTACCACCCCCTCTCTGCGACCTTTCCTGCCCACACCATACCCTGTGTCCATCCTGCACATGGCACTGTGTGCGCTGGGCACCCCGCTTGGCCTGGCCCTGCCTTTGTGCTCAGCCTGGCATTGTGTCTGCCCCATGCCGTCTCATCCTTTGTATTACTTGGAAGGGGAAGGAGACCCAGTTCCTGTGTTTCATTGATCCAACCACCCCATCCCACCCCTGCTCTGAACTGTTTCTACCTGCAGGATGCCAGTTCTCTGTGCCATGACAGACAGCCTGAGAACTGTGCAAGGTGACTCCCTGTTTCCCCTATGCCTGCAGCATGTGTTGCTGTATCCGATGGTGTCAAAGAGTCTGCGCAACATTGCAGCAGGGAAAGACCCCCTGGAGGGACAGCGGCACTGCTGTGGCATAGCCCAGATGCATGAGCATCACTCACTGGGATACCCAGACCTGGATGCCCTGCAGCAAACCCCACAACCTCTCATCTTCGACATCGAGATGATCAAGGTGAGGAGGCCTGACTTATGGGGTGGAAGCGGGACACTGGACCCCAGATGGGGATAACTGGAGCTGGGGCACAAGAAGATCTAAACCCCAAGACTTTCCTGTATCTAGGAACCAAGGGAAGCTGTGGTTGAGATGAGAGCAGTTGGGGCTGACAGGGATGGCCACAAAGGATGGGGGCAGGTCTCAGGAACAGGGGTTCTCATGCTTGATGGTTTGGTGTCTAGAAATAGGAGTGGGACATTCCCATTCCGGTGTGTGGGCACATGAAGCGAGGTTAGGGCTCTCTCCTGACAGGCAGTGATTGGCAGGTGGAGGCACCTGGCTCATACCGGCAGGACCCCTGGGCCATGACTGACGAAGAGAAGCTGCAGGCTGTGCCATTGATCCATGAGGAGGGTAATGAGCTCTACCGGCAGGGTAAGGTGCGTGAAGCTGCTGCCAAGTACTATGATGCCATCGCCTGCCTCAAGAACTTGCAGATGAAGGTGAGAAGGGCTGAGGAACAATTTCTGGGTCAGTCCCACAAGCCCAAATGCCATCCTTCCTGTCCTACCTTCTGTTGTCTCTAGCTCACTGGTCTTCTCTCTGTGTTGATACAGGAGCAACCTGGCTCTCCTGACTGGATTGAACTAGATCAGAAGATCACACCCCTGCTGCTAAACTATTGCCAGTGCAAGCTGCGGAGCCAGGAGTACTACGAGGTGCTGGATCACTGCTCCTCCATCCTCAACAAGTATGAGGGTAAGGAGTAGCTACAAGGGCCTGAGAGAACCCAGGGCAGTAGGGCAGTGGTGGTACATTGGGGTTGAAGAGCACCTAGCTGAGTTGGGGGAGGCCAGGGCAGAGGCTAGGGTTAGGAGGGAAAAACAGCCTCCTTAGTGCTGCTTTCCCCCACAGACAATGTGAAGGCCTATTTCAAGCGGGGCAAGGCACATGCTGCTGTCTGGAATGCAGCTGAGGCACAAGCTGACTTCGCCAAGGTGCTGGCTCTGGACCCGACACTGGAACCCGTGGTGGCCAAGGAGCTGCACAACCTGGAGACCCGCTTGCGCCAGAAGGACAGTGAAGACAAGGTCCGCTTCAGGGGCATCTTCTCCCAGTAATGCCTATACCCAAAAGCTGCAGAGGGTCAGCGAGAGCAGACACAGTCGCAGCCTTGCCACCAAGGCAACTCCCTGCAGACCAGAGCAGAAGGAACTTTGCCGGCGATGCCCATCAGTCTGTCCCACTGTCAGGGCTTGGCTTGCCCTCCCTGAGTCCAGTCTCCATGTCCCTGCCTCTTTATAAACTGCTATTTATCTGCATGCTGCGCACACTGAAAAAACTGCCAGGCCAGAGAGGGTGGTCACTATGTTCTCCTTTTCCCTCTCTCCACCTGTCCAGAATTGCATCATATTGCACATATCTGCAACACCCATTCTGCCAGTATCCCTCACTCTGACCCTCAGCCAATGCCACCCTACATTGGCATCCTTACACAGATGCCCATCATGATAGACCACAGCCATTGCTTCCTGGTTTTGTGAACTTATCCTTGTGCCCTGAGCTAGGGTTGGACCAGGTGTTGGACAAACCCAAAAGTGTCTCCAGTGTATATGCCGTATGTGGTTGTTTCAATTTCTCTCACACAGTATGGGGTTTCTCTGCCCTGTCTCCACATTCTTGCTGTCCCTGTTTTTGGCTTGGGTCTTCTCAGTACAATGGATGCATGTGAGGACCCGGAAAGCAGTCTGTGCCTGTGGAGGTAATGGCTCCAGGGACAGCAGTGTCATGCACCACAGCACTTGGCACCAAACAGAGCTACCCTGAATGTGTTGGGGAGGAACCCTGCCTCAGGCATCCACACCAGCTTGCCTGGGGCTGACTTGGGAGGAAGGGGTTGCTGAGGCTGGCAGCCCCAGGTCCTGAACATAGGTATTGACAAACAGGGCTGGTCTTCAAGGAGTTGGAAAGAAAGGGTCTGGGATGGGTGTGGTATACAGTTAGGGTGAGGAGCTGTCTATCAGCAACCACTGTATCTGTTTCTAAAATCCACATACCAACCAATGTGCCTAGGGTTGCTGTACCACCAAAGGAAAGGAGGAAAAGCTAACCAGGTTTGCACAGTCTGATGCCTCTAAAATGTGCCGTCCTGTGTTGGGTGCAGCTGCTGAGAGTTGGCATGTACTCAGCTATTCAGTAGCAGGTATCCACTACAAGCTCTTGTGACAACTTGCCCAGGTACTGTGATTTTAAAAGTGCCCCATTGTGCTCAAGCAAGGGAGTGTGCCTTTTGGAATGCTGTGACCAGCAGGGGTGTGCTCACCAACTCCAAGTGTCCTGATATCTAGCCTTCCCACCAGGAGCCACTGTTCTTAATGCCTGATGTGTTTTGCTCTGTGCTGTAGAGCAAGGGAGGCCTTGGCCTTTGCCCCTCCTTTCCTCGGCCTCTGCTTGTCTTGAGCTTGTTAGGTTAGTGGTGCTAACCAGCGCTTTGAAAAGGTCCTTGTGGTTCCTGTCTCCACAGGATGTGGATTTCCAGGAGCTCTGGGTCTCTTGGCAGCTTCTGGTGCAGGTTAGGGACTGAGGTCCCCACTTTGAGATGGTTAGAGCAGAGCGTCAATAGGAAAATAGCTGTATGGACTGTCTGAAAGGGCCAGGACTTCCAAGGAGAGGGCATTAGTAGAGCTGGGTTAGATAGCTCAGGGCCTAATGCCCCGGGTATTTTGCTTTGCATGGGCATTGCGACCAGACCTAGCAATAAGGACAATGGGATCAATGAGTGGCTCCGCTTTCTGCTCCCTGCAGTCCTAATGTTTCCTGTGTTGCACCAAAGCAGCACTGACTTGTCAGGGGAGAACCCTCCATACACATACACCCATAGCATCTGTGGGGACACTGGAGGTGACAGAGCCTTTTGGGGATGTGCGTTGCTTCTCAGGGTCTCTTAGCCTGAGTTGATACTTTGGTGCTTGCTTTGATGGGGCTGTCTTAGGCTCCTTGACTGAGGTTAATGGCGATTTGCTAGGTAAAGAAGAAAGTGAGGTTTCTTCTTACCCAACTGCTACAAGAGGTATGAGTTAGCACAGGGGTCCCCCTTTGCTCCATGGTGGTTAGGCCTAGGCCTTCCCTTTTCCTCTGGAGCTGGTATGTAGGAAGGACTCCAGGTTGACACAGACCTGCACCCCAGTAATCAGCTGCTCAATTTTGTCCAACAGTACTCTGGAGTGACTTTGGGTGTGGGAGAGGATGCCCTCATGTATCCTATCCTATGCCAGGAGGAGACAGATGTTCCAGGGTAAGGTTGGTGGGGGGGACTGCAATGCCCATGCAATAAACCCCCATATGTCCCATCTCAGGCAAGGGGGAAGGCACAGTTCTCCAAGTGGGGAGCCCCCTGCATATTGTCCCAGGTTGGGTGGGGAGGGGAGGATTGCAATGCCCACATGGAGATCCCTCTGCATATCTCATCCCAGAAATGAAGGAGAAGCCAAAGGGACCACACCGTGTAGCCCTTCTGAGACAAACAGAGGGGGTGGGCAGGGGAGCCATGTGAGGAGTATCCTGTCCTAGATGAAAGGGAACCCTGATGCCTGTGTATCCCATCTCAGATAACATTCAAACTAGGGTGCTTTTCCTGAGATTAACTGAATTTGAGATGTTTATCTCTGTAGTTGTTGGCTAGGAAAGACCACAAAGATCATCCTTTTTACCCAGTGGCAGAGCTGGCACCTGCCTGGCTATGGAAGATTCCATAGACAATATGCTAATAGGCTAGGTTTCCCATGGTAAGAGTTCCCCTTCCCACTCCACCAGTCCACACTACTGGGGAGGTGCACTGGCTGGGTTTGTGACAGTAGCAGCTTCCTGTGTGGAGTGTGGTACTCCAGGGGCAGTCCACACATTTAATCCTAAGGTGAAGTGTCCACTCATCCATCTGGCTAATAGGTGGAATCCACCTGTCCTCCTTGCTGGGGTTGGTCACTCCCATCCCAAGCTGTTCCTGGAGTGGGCAGCCTCTGAGCTCTGAGGCTCTGGAGAGCTGACCTCTTGAAATATGTTTTAGCTTAAGAAATTAACTGAGGCATTAAAGGACTTGCCTCCAAGTGGCAAGTCAGCAACTTATATGGGTGCAGAACCATGAACTTTGGAAGGCCTGAAATCCCAAACAAATATAATGTCAAGATGCAAGAGAAGGGGAAAGGGGGGGAAGACCCTCCTAAAGAAACAGGGTCATTCATGTGCTGCCACTTAACGGACATCAATGAGAACAGCAGAAAAAGTAAACGTGTGGAATAGCATTTGACTGACAAGTGTCCCTGCCCTGCCTCCTGCAAGGAATTCTAAGGCAGGGAACACACACTCTGAGGCTACAGTCACCCCTGAAAGTCTGGCTGAGCCCACAGAAAGGCTGGGGTCAAAACCAGAAAGTGCAGTGATACTTGGGGATCAGATCTATCACCTTCATCCTTTCCCTAGCACTACCAGAGTTAAGTAGCTGCAAAACCTCATTCCAGAGGTTGCTTTTCCCTTTTGCTTTTTTTATAGCAGCCTGTTCTTATCTTGGCTTTATGCCTCTTCCAGCCAGCCATGGTTTGTGACTTATCTAAGCCATGCTGTATGCATGCTTCTTAAAGTTGAAGTACAGACATTCAAAAAGGCTGAGGTGGAATTGATCTAGGCTACACAGCATTTTGTAAGTGGCATAGGGCTTCTGGGAGGCTGCTCTGGTGACTGTGCACTGGAGCAGACTCAATCAGGTCTGCAGTATGGTAATTACTGCACTCCAGCAGACTCCAGCATCACACGTATCAGCATCCCTGCACTGAAAAATGGTGGCGGAGCACTTTAAAGCTGTTTGAAAAGCTTTAGTTCAAAGCCCCCCCACCACCATTATTCAGTGCAGTGACACTGATACATGTGATGCTCTGGGCACTTTAATCAGCACGGCTCTCAGAGCTGCACTAATTAAAGTGCCCCTCTCCACCCCCGTCCCAGAGCAGTCTGTAAATATACATAGTTTATATTGGTAGTAAAAAGAACACACATTTGCTCTTTGGGAGGCAGGCAGTGCAAATCTTAAGACAGGGTTCTGCCATTTTTCAACCAGTTTGTGCGCTGAACTTCTGTTATGGGTATAGACCAGTTTCCAGTCACTTATACAGATAAAAGTAATGTCTGTACCTGGCCAGAGAGCTTTGAAGCAATTACTTTTGATGCTTTTACCAGACTCTAGGAAGGCTTTTCATTCTTGTAAACAAAGATTGTATGCAGTACGTAATCCAACATCTGGACATTGGCAAATTCAGACTAAAAACAAGGCCCAGCGATGGAAATTCACCGCAGCCCAGGAACATAAATCATTCCCTGTTAAATATCTGCACCTTGCTTTTGCTCTTCAACTTCATCTGACAAACTTAAGTGCCTGGCCTTTTTAGCCCAATTCCTGACTGCCTGTAGGTGCTGAGTGCAACCCCTTCCCCAACCTAGCTGGTGCCCCTCACCCATGCCCCACAGCCCTGCTTCTGCCCCTCGGCCCCCCCCACCCCAGCCCTATAGATGCCCCTCACTCCTTCCCACAAGCCCTCCAGCCCTGCTGGTGCCCCTTGCCCCGACCCACAGCCCCTCCCCCCAGCCTGCTGGAGGGGCCTCCAGCTGCAAGGGCTATAGGGACCCCCCCAGCTCCCCACTTGTTGCCTGCCTGTTGTGGGCTCAGGCAGAGGTGAGGCCAGCTCCCTGCCACAGCATGCACTCCTGAGGGGCAGGGAAGATCTGTGCCCCCCCAGGTTTGTGTGCGGGGCAGGGGCAGTTGCACTCTGCAAGCTCAGGCTCCCACCCTGCTGCTGCTGCCCTCCACAGCCCAGCATGTGCCAGGGCAGCATGGAGCTCACAACTGCAAGCAGCTTTCCTGCATGGCCCCACTCTGCCCTACAGCACTGGGTCATACCTGCCAGGCTGTGGAGGCCCCGGAGGAGGGTAGTAGCACAGGAGCTTAAGCCCACAGCGCACACCCACCCCGCCTCTGCCCTGTGCACAGGTCTGGGGGGGCACATGCCCCCCTCCCCATGGGATTACGTGCAGTGGCAGGGAGCTGGCTCCACCCCCACCCCCACTCCCCAGACAAGCTGCCTGCAGCCCCATCCTGCTCCCTGCTGGGGCCCTGTGGTCATGCATTGCAGCCCTGGGCCCCAAACCCCATATGCTGCTCAGCAGGGCAGCAGCCCCAGCCTCAGCCTCTGTCCTACCCAACTCCCCTCCTCCCTATGGAAGCCTCAATTCCCCCCACACACCCCTTACCTGAAGAGCTGCTCTCCAGACTGCCTGGGGTCATGTGCCTATACATGCACATTCACATGAAGCCCCCTGACCACCTTCCTCCCGTTCCTTCTCAGTCCCTTGCAGGCTGGAACTGCCAGCCTGCAGAGAGCTTGCTGCAAAACTGCAGAATCCACGGGTTTCTCTGCTAAAATGAAAAGTCTGTGTTTTACTTCAGTAAGGGGGCAAAGCTGCGTTTTATTCCGTTTTTCCAAGAGAAACAGAAAACCCTGATCCCTGCAGATCAGGACAACCCAGATTATCCAGATCCCTGCTCTAAGATCTGTATAACATAAAATATAAACAAACAGTGAATAAAGTACAGAAGGGCTTTTGGGAGCAGAGCAGAGCCCCATGTGAGTACCCTAGATATTGGGTAGCATAGCCATGCTCTGTTGTGCTTGCTATGACCCAATAAACGTTGCAATCCTGACTGTCCAGAGATTCGTACTCGCAGTAGGGATAGAGGGCATCCCTTAAGATGTTTTGTTGTTTGGTGGTCAAGGCCTCCTGGCTGGGAGTCCTCAGTTCTCGTCTGGGAGCCATGCACATAGAAGTTGGGCCCTGTGATGCCCAGGTTTGGTTCTGGATCTAGTCCTACAACACGTCATGGATTCAAGGCAGTGCAGTGCCTGGTGTTTAGGTGTCCTGCTGCCCAGTGGGACCCTCAGCCTTGAGTGAGGTACCCCAGTTTCCTATATAGTGTCAGGGAAGTCAGGCAACGCAGGGCAAGATGCACAAAGCCGACCTTCTGAGCAGGCACCACTGTACCCTTGCATCCCACCTCTCTCCATTCCTCGAACACCTGACTGGGCTGGAGAGATGCCCACCTGCATGTAGGATTTGCAGTTCTGGCCAGCCCTTACCTGGTGCTAGATGCCTTGAACACTCCCAATCTATAGATGCCATCCTTTCCTTTAATAAACTGCTACAAGAAGATGTGGTGCCAGCTCCCCTGTTTAGCCCAGCAGTTTAGTGGCCAGATGCTCACCTGTTACCAGGCCTTTTAAACCTGTTGTATGCAAGTTATGCAGAATCTTTTAATCTAAGCATGCTGGGTTGTGTATATTTTTCCCTGCTACTGCGGAAGTGGAAAATATCTCATCCTTGGGCATCTGGAAAGAGAACAAATTGGATCTGAACTGGCAATTTAGCATTTTCATCTCATATTGGAAAATTATAATTGTTAGGACACCTTTTGCTGCTACTGTAATTTTAAAAGCCCTCTTTTAATTGCTCTTTCCTGACCAGAGAGTCTTTATATCCTTTACTTGCCCCAAACAATTTTCTACAGTTCCTAACTTCTGGTTTCTAGCTATTGCTTGCAAATTCCTTTTATCACTTGCTATGTGACTGTACACATATATTTATACATGGTTTTTTTAACTGCTTTAATTTCCCTTTTAAACCAGGAGTCTTCAATGGTGGTATTTGTTGTTTGTTTGTTTGTTCTTTGTTTGTTTCTTTTGGGGGTTTTGTTTGTTTTTTGTAAAAGACCAGCGGAGCCTGCTGGAAGGGAAGACCTCAGAGGAGAAGGTGCATGCCAGACCCTTTGGAACTGCTGGGACCAGGGCCAGCCCAAGCAAGGAACACGCTCTCAAAAAGATAAACAAACATGGACGGGAAGGGGGTGACTGAGGGTCATCCATGCAGAAGTCCTGAGTTGAGACCCCAGGAGGAAGAACTCCCATGGGGAACAGTTGGTGCTAGCCAGACAAATAAAGATGGGAGAGGAAGAGAGAAAGCAAGTCAGCCTGATGGGAAGAGTGGGGAGTGAGAGAAACTGAGGCAGCTAGAGTAAAGAAAAGGGTCTTTTATGTCCTGCTGGTGAGGAGAACCAAGCAGGGACCTGAAGTCCAGGGTAGAGGGTGCCCAAGAAGAGGGAAAGGAAGCTTGATGGATTCATTTATAACTTGTGGTTTGTAAAGGAAAAGAGGGGATCAAGGACCAAGGCTGAGAGAACCTTTCTTTGATTTGGTGCATCCATGCTGGGGGAAAGAAGGTTCGCGAAAGATTTTAGTTAGAGTTAAGAAAGAAGCTGAGCCCTCTTCTCATAAAGGGGACATGTGAAGAAGCCAATGTCAAAAGGTCAGGGGACCAAAATAAAGGGGAAGAAAGGTGAATGGATTCCCTGAGTTAATTTTTGGTATGAGTTGATGAAAATGTTTGTATAGCAGATGAACTGACAGAGGAGAAGAACTAGATGCTATGAGTTGAAAATGGGAGGGAGAGAGGCAAAGAAAAGTCCAATCACAATCATGAGGAGAACTGAGCAGGGACCCGAAGTCCAGGACAGAGGGTGACCAAGAAGAGGGAAAGGAATCCTAAGGGATTCATTCATATCTTTTGGTTTGTAAAGGAAAAGAGGGGATCAAGGGCCATGGCTAAGAGACCCTTTCTTTGATTTGGTGCACCCATGCTGGAGAAGAATGCTAGGGGAAAGAAAGTGATGGGAAAAAAACTTTCCTGAAGATTTTAGCTAAAGTTAAGAAAGAAGCTGGGCCCTGTTCTCATAAAGGGGACATGTGAAGAAGCCAAAGTCAAAAGGTCAGGGCACTAGAAGAAAGGGAAAGAAAAGTGAGTGAGTTCTACAAGGTAAATTTGGGTTTGATTTGATGAAAATGTTTGTATAGCAGATGAACTGATGAAGGAAGAATGCCGGATGCAGTGAGTTGAAGACTGGAGGAAGAGGCAAAGAGTAGTCTCCAGTCACCATCTTTGGAGACTAGTGACCATCAGCCCACGAGAAAAGGGGAAGGATGTAAGGGAGGTGGAGCCCAGCAGAAGAACTGCCACAGATCAAACTGATCACCCAGTCAGGAGCATCCGTCCTCCTGAACATCCATTTTCAATCAAGCCATGACAGGCAAGTGGCAAGTAGAGACAGGGGTCAGAATAACCCAACACAATTCCAAAGCAGGTGAATACAGCCCACGCACAGATAGCCTCGCCTCAATTCCTGGAAAAGTCATGGAGTGGGTCCTCAAGAAATCCATCTGTTATAGGGCACCTTCTTGGTTCGTAGTGATCTTTAGTGATTACCATGTGGTTTAGTGGTTGTCATCCCCCTTTTTGGACAATTCTGCCATGCCTTGATAGGAGAAAAAGAAGAATGTACCAAAAAAGGGGAGTTGGCAACTCACATAGGATGATAGGTGCACAGAGTACTGGCCTTCATCACAGGGATCCACCACCCCCCATACTCTGTCCATGCCCAATCAATTCATGTCTTATAGATCTGTTTCTGGCAGCTGTGAACTCTTAACCCAGCTTGCAGCTTTAGCAGGTTTGTTTTGATGACAGCACTCTTTATAGTCTCAGTAAGGAAGCAGTCTATTCCTACATCACCAGGTTACCCAGAGCAGGGTCCTCAGT
>JAGPOW010002169.1:158459-175421 GCA_030014935.1 Caiman crocodilus | reverse complement strand
GAGAGAGAGAGAGAGGGCACTAGATGCTGAGAGTCTGTGCTCCAAGAGGTCTGATGGGGACCAGCCCCCCTGTGCAGGGCTGAAGCTAAGCTACCCTACAGAGAGACCAAGAATCAGCATTCTTCCCTTCACACTTTCCTCTTTCCACATCAGGGCCCCTGTCCTACCCTCCAAGTACCCTAGGGAGAGTCTCTGGTGAGTAGGACTGTCCACCAATCCCATCTGCTAGCACTTTGCCCACAGAGCACCAGGACCTATCCCCAGGCTGCCCTCTACTATTCACTGAGCAACACAGCACTTCAGCATGTCCAGGGGGTAGGCCAAGATACCCTGGGCTGGCACTCTTCATGCTGCTCCCAACATTTCCTGGGCACTTTTATCCAGAGGTGCGCAACTCCCTCTCCCACACAGGATCTGGGACAATTTGGCCCCATTGCAGGGCTACACAGAGGCCCAGGCAGGCTCACGCTCCCCGTTGGGGCAATAGGGTTGCAAGGATTCCCTTCTCAACAAGTGCTGCACACGGTCTGGTGAATGCTGAAACACTGGCAGCAATACTGGGAAGGCCCAACGTTATGGTCATGCTCAAAAACAGGCAGCTGCTGCAAGGCACAGAACACCATAGCAGCAGTAGGGGACCAGTAGTCTTCACCATGTAACAAGTTACCCAAAAGCAGCAGAGGAAGGACTGGGATCCACTCCTTGGAAGCAGATCATGGACTACAGCAGAGAAAGCAATGCAGGCATCTCAGAGGTATGCTGATTTATCACACCCCCTACCCCTACGCCCCATTGTGCTGCCTTCTGTGGTCAATCCCCAGCCCAGGAATCAAGGTGCACATTCAGCCATGGGTGAGTGCCATGGGGGTCTGCAGGACTGTTGCTGTCATCAAGTGAAGTGTGAGACAGAGTCCTAAGGGACTGGCATGAGAGCCCAGCTTGGAGCCATGAGCACACTTTCCTGAAAAGTAAATCCTAGAGCTCAGTGCCTAAGAGGGGGCCTTGCCCAAGAAAAAGTGCCATGTTTAGACATGGCTGGTCTTGAACAGCCACAAGAGCTTTGCCCTGGTACCATCCCAATCCTCCAGTGCTACGCCAAACCCTCACCCAGCAGTGCAGAGGTGCCATCTCCCAGTGGGTACTTCTGATAGCGGGGCACACTCAGGGGGGGCATGGCATGGAAGGCCTTCGCCAGCAGGGGCTCCAAGCGTGAGGCGCAAGGGTCAGCTGCATGGAACAGGTTGTAGATCTGCTCA
Organism: Caiman crocodilus; assembly: GCA_030014935.1. Classification (NCBI taxonomy): domain Eukaryota; kingdom Metazoa; phylum Chordata; order Crocodylia; family Alligatoridae; genus Caiman; species Caiman crocodilus. The sequence continues at coordinate 174,165 of JAGPOW010002169.1, read as the reverse complement.
CAGGCAGGGCGCAGCTGGGCCACTGTGAGAAAAGACAAACAGGGTCAAGGCATAGAGGAGACCAGGTCCCAAGCAAGAGGGACTGGGATCTGCACAAAAGGACTGGGGTTTGTATTGAAGTGAAGTAGGAGTGGGGATTTGGGTCCATGTTGAAAGGTTGTGGAGAGCAGGATGGCAACAAATGTCTGTGTGGAGAGCAGTAAGGAGGGAGAGGGAGATGCTCTGTGACTGCACACAGGAGCCATGCGGAGCAGCAGGACCTCACCATCCATGGCTGGCATGACCGTCTTGCGCAGAGCGAGGACCAGTCCCAGGGGTGAGCCAAACAGGAAGAAACCAGACACCTTGAAATCGAGGCGGGCACTTGCACTTTCAGCCCCATCCAGCACCACGCACGCGCTGCCTCGCTGTGCCTCCCCCTCCACTGGGGGTACACTGGCCTGCAGGCTAGAGGTAGAGCAGAGTACAGTTGCAAAGGCTCACAACAGCAGAGTGCAGTGCCCTCCCATACACAGGGCACCAGCCCCAGGCCAGAGGCAAAGGGTAGGAGCCTTTCCCTTCCAAGGGGTGCTGGCCCCAATCCAGCTCCAGAGTGGGGCACTGTCTGGTTCACAGTAGGAATGGAGCTTGGGGCCTTTGCCTCCTGTTTGTGTCTTCTCAGAAATCTCAGAGAAAGCACTGTCTTTGGTGGAGCTGTCGAGTCTCAAGCCCCTTTTGTGTCTCCAGTGGCTCGGCCTTGGAATAGCTGGCATCCCTAGGAGCAGGCTAAATCTGTCAATGCCTTCTCCCATAATCACCTGTTGCCTGATCTGGACCCATGCTGGGGTTTAGGCCCAAGTGGCGCTGGCCATGCCACGCAATGGGAACACAGCCTGCCAGCAGCCAGCTTCTTGAACTCCTCAAGGCTTCTTTAGGAGCAGAGAAGTATTGGGTTTTGAAAACTCACAGGTTATAACACAAACATTGCTCCTGTTTGTAGTCACTTGCCATATCCCTGAGCAACTGCAGGAGCCAGATACCCACGCTGCAGTACCCAAAGGCAGCCCAAGCACCAATTCACCCTAACAAGCACGTACCATTCTTGTGGAAACCCCTCCCAGGGGCACCCTCCTGAAAGAGGGGCAGGAGGCACTCTCACCTGCACAGGAAGTTGTGTTGCTGTCGCACGGAGTCCACATCTCTGCATTCCCGGGGGGACAGAAGTGCCCCTGGCTCAGGGCTGCCCCTGCTTGGCCCTCCTACTCCATCTGCCCCCTCAACAAGTGGGTCCTTCCCACTGTGCAGCTCTGGAGAGATTGGTTCTGTGCTCTGAGCAGGGAAGGGCTGATTCAGTATAATCATTAAAAGCTCTTGCTCCAGAGGCACCCCTGGAAAGCAGGTGTCACTTGCTTGCCCCCAAAGCAGTGTCTGCCCTCCGCAGAACCCCATCTCTGGTCTGAACTCCAGGGCTCTTGGGCTTGCTGGCCTTCCCTGGGTAGCATGTGGGCATAGGGACCTAAAGCCACTGATGGTACAGCAGGCTAGTGCTGCCAACACATACCACTGGAGAGGGTACATGGACAGTGCAAACTGACATGGGGGACAACATGAGAAAGGGGTCCTGCACAGGAGGGGATCCCCAGAGGGCCAGACTCTCTAAACCCTGGCTCCCCATGCTCTGGTGGGTCCAAACACTCACCAGGCTCCCTCGGCGGCTGCTACCCCGACTTCCGGTGGTACCTGCTCGGCTCTGGCAGAGTGCATCAAAGCCCAGGATGCCCCCAACACAGTCACCAATCAGCACCACCTGCCCAGGAACGGTACCAGTGAAAAATCAGTCCGACATCTGTAGAGTACCCATGACACTGAACTGCCTATGAACAGGAGAGGGGCATGTCCTCCAGGGAGCAGAACAAATCATGCAGACCCCAGGGGAAGAAAGGAATGTGCTACAAAGAAACCATTCCCTCAGGGCCAGAAGCAATGGGAGACCAGCTGCTAGTCAGCTCCCTTGACCCAGAGGTTGAGGTGGCTGAGCCAACAGCAGCAGGGTTGGCAAAAACTGAGCAGTTAGACAGGTAAGAACCCCAAACCTGTCGGGTACATAGACCTCTCTGGCTGGCATCTAACCTGTGCTGGCTGTATTTGCTAGCTGCACCCTGGGGCCAACATAACCTTTCAGGGCAGGTGTTATGAGTGATGCACCCAGGCATTCTGCTCTGCCATGGAGGGAAGGAGCTAAGACCATTTAGGTGCATGGTGGGGCCATGAAGGACCTCAAGATCAAAGGAGCTGAGAGACTTTTCCTTCTCAGGGCTGGATAAGAGGTAGGTACTTGGATAAACCAAAAGGCAGGGTGAGCTAAACAACTTAAGACCCCTGAAAGCCAGTTACATCTAGGCAAGGACCACATCCTGGCTCTCCCAATGCTCCTGCCCCACTGATTTCCCCTCCCTAGCGGCCAGTATACCCCACTGTGCCACTGCACCCAACCCATAGCATTGCTCTGCCTATATAGGCAGTGCTCCAGACCCATAGCAGTACCCTGCCCTGCCCACAACTACCCTCCCCTCTGAGCAGCACTCCAAGGACACAGCTTGTACTGCATCTGGATGCCTAGGGTAACTCCTTACCTGGCCACAGAAACCATTGCCCTCAGCAGAACGCAGGAAGGCATTGTAGGCCTGGTTGGCACGAGCAATGACAGTGGTCACAGCATATTGGTAGCCACCCGAGGACGTAGCTAGGAGTGGAAGGGCAGCCAAAGGGATGTGGTCCTGACTGCTGGACAGGCTGTCCCCATCATGGCTGTAAGGGCTGAGGCTGTGGAAGAAAAGGAAGATAAATGAGACTTCCCCATTCCATCACCCCTGTGCAGCAGTTGCCATTCCACACTATGGTGGGTCTCAGCTGCGCCCCATCCATAGACCCATTATCTACGATACCACAGAAATACCCCACTCCCAGCACCCACTTCCATAAACCATGCGTACGTACTGCAACACAAACACCATACTGAAGCACTGGATACAACACAGACTGTGAGGGGCCAGGGCCCCTGAGGACCCCCCAATCCTGCCCCCTGCAGCACAGCCTCCCTCTTTGTGCCATACCAGGGCACTGGGGCCAACCTTGCTCATGAGCAGACAGAACCTCTGCAGAGCAACCCCGCCCCCCCTCCCCTTTTCCCCGCAGCACCGTGCCCCCTGGTGAGTGGGGCCATACTACTTGAAAGGACACCCCTGTGTGGTGTGAGACATACATACTTGGAGACCAGGGCATAGGCAGCAGCACAGATGGGTGGACAGGGCACCAGGCGCAGAGCCACATGGCCCAGTGCCTCAGGGAAGTGGACACGAGTGACAGCATCAAAGGTGGCGGCCAGGGTCTGCACATCAGCCTTCTTGGAGCCTGGCTCCCCTGTGCCCTGGTCCAGGATGTTCCCACTGTGCAGAATGAGGAAGAGTGCGTGGATACAGCAGGCCTGGGCTGCACACTCTGCCAAGCCACCCTGTAGAAGGGAGAGTGCCAGTCAGTGAGACAAAATGTCCATGGGGCAGGCACAAGGCTCTTAGGCCATGCTGTCCATGGTCTAAGAGCAAAGACCAGTTACACTACAGCAGGTGCTGGGGAAAGTAGGCCAACAGCATGCACACATGGGTCAGGAAAGGAAGCTACAACTATCCTTCTCCCTGCCCCTGGCTCGCTATGTACAGCTGGCTCTTCCTTCTTCTTGTGGAAGATGGATCCTGTGCCAACACAGAACGTGGCCCAGGATTCCTGAGGCGAGGGGGGAAAAGGGAAGCCTGGACTATCAGGCAAGAGCTGGGTGGAGTGCACATACCTCAGAGAAGCTGGCCCCAGTTAGCCTTTCTCCATCAAGTTTGGCCACAGCAGCTCCATCGCCTACAGAGACAAAGCTTGGGTAAGCATGCTCAGCATGGCAGAGGCCCAACCCTGTCATATGTGGTTACCCCAGACCCTGGCCCACACTCACTTAGCCCCTCATCCAGGTCTCCTGGTCGCTCCAGAGTGTCCAGGAAGTCATTGGAGTTCCACTTGGTCATCTCCTTGGCAAAGACCTCATCACTGTCAGACAGATCCTCTGCAGGGGACAGCCCATGAGACAGACATCTACATCCATACACACCCACAGAAAAAACCCTGGGGAAACACAGAACCCGCCTGGCAGAAACATCCTACCACCCTCCCACAAAAGCACCAACTCTTCATTCCCCATTCAGAGACCGCACAACCAATTCATGCTACCCTCTCCCCACAGTTCCCTTCCCTCTTCTTCCCCACCCCACAAAAACAGGTCCTTGTACCATGGGCATCAAAGAACTCTTCTTCAGAGCTGTTCTCTGAGTCACGAGCGATGTTCTGCATACGCCACTCTGAGAGACTCTGGGGAGACACCCCCCCTGCAGGGGATGAAGAATAAGAACTGAACACTGGGAACCCAACAGCCCCCTCCAGTGACTACCATGCTCATTGCTCCTGCCCCATGTCTCACTACACCCCAGACCGTCTCCCCTACACCACACCCAGCTGAAAGACCTTCCCTGGTGCCAGCTGTGCCCCTGCACACTGTACAGCACTCCCTGGGTGAGACAGTCCAAAGCAAGAGCTTCAGTGAGTCGGCTGGGAAAGGCAGCAGCAGCCTTCCCCATGGCCAGCACAGTTGCCCCTCTCCAGACAGTAGCGCCTACTGAGGCTGGAGCAGTTGGGAACTCCCTTTCTTCTACATTCAGTGTTCCTGCCCTGCTCCCCACAATGCACTAGGTGGGATAATTCAGAGCTGGAGTAGCCAAGAGCTCCCACACGGCCAATGCTACTGCCTTGCTCCCTACTGTGTCCCCTGTCTGATTGGGGCTCACCCTTACCTCCATGCTGGGATGAATGAGAGGAGCGGGAAGACAGTGACCACTGCTTAGCAAAGGTATCATCTGGGGAAGTGTCAGAAACCCCCTGAGCTTCAGTACCCTCCTGCCCATTGGTGCCACCCAGCTCAACATGGCCTACAGTGGTGGGGGTAGCCGAGGGGGCCTCCTCAGTCTCGTTGCACTTGGCCATCTTCTGGGCCAGCATACGGGCTGTCTCCTCCTCCAGCTGCCGGATGTCCTCCATAGTCAGGTCCGTCCACTCATCCTGCCAGCACCAAGCCTGGCGGTGTGCCCGCAGCATCACCTTACGCAGTCCTGCCAGAAAGGTGAGTGCAATGTAAACAGAGCATCCCTACACAGACACACACAACTGGCCATTGACCACTGCACCATCCCACCTGTCATGGTGCAAGCCAGCCTTCAGGGCTGCTTCTGCCTAGTCCCAGTTCCTGACCTCTCTGGCTGCCTTGGCACTGCAAGCCATGCCGTCTGCTGTTCCCTGGACCCCACCTCCTCCCCACCACTGCACCTGTCCCCATTTCCTGGTGCCTTGGGCTCTTTCTTCCCCTCTCTGACTGGCCTGTGTTGATCCCAGTCCTGTATGGGGCCTGACTCCCTCAGCCTACGCCCACAGACATCTGGCTGCCAGCTTTCTCCACGGTCCCCCGGCACCCCCTCTGCTTTCAGGTTCCGGCTCTGACCTATCCCCCCACTCAGCTTGTTCCTTCCTCCCAGACATCCCTGCCACTTTCTTCTCCACTCCTTCCCCTCCAAGAATCACTATTAGCCAATATGCCCTTGCCAAGGCCTAGCTTGCCACACCCTCCCCCACTCTCTTTCTATGGGATAGCACACTCACCAACATCATGGATGAACTGCTCTATCTTGGACTGCATGCCCCAATAACGGAACTCCACTTTGCAGAGTTTGTAAGCACACATGAGGGCTCCCTTGGCTGTGGCCTCCAGCCAGTCTTCACCCAGTGGTCCCCGGCCTGTCTTCACCGACTGATACAGCTTGGGGTCCTCCTCAGCCTTGTACTCATTGGGCGAGATGGGGTCCCGCACAATGTCAATAGTGTCTGCAGAGCACACACACACACACACATACACAGAGCACCTGCCACTCAGTGCTTGGGCCCCCAATGCTGTGGCTCACCTGGGCCTACCCCCACTCAGTCAAGCAACCCCTGATCCAGGAAAACAAACATCTACCCCTTCCCACACCACAGAGCCTGTTGGCCCCAAGACCGTACTCAGGGGAATACAGGATCCTGTTCACAGCAATAGGTGGTGTGCCCCTGCAGTCTGGCTGAGGGGTCAACCCTCTCTTGGCTGCAGTGACAGCCTGGGACAGCACTGGCCAAGTAGTTCCTGGCCTCCCCAATCCCTGCTCTTCCTCCCTCCTGACTGTCACTGATGTCCCAGCAATGGGGTAGGGAGCAATGGGGACGGGACCTCAGCTCATTTCTATGTAACAACAGCTGGGTTCAGTCACCCACTAAGGAAGATACTGGGCATCTCATACCCTGACCTGTTACTACAAGTAGGACTGAATGCAGAAGAGTTGGGATTGGCAGTCACCCTCAATATCACTCTGGCCCTCCTGGTGCTCTCCAAGTGGCATTTACAGTCCCTGAGAGCTAGCACAGGACAGGACACTATTCTCCTATTCAGCAAACCTGAAGATTTTAAGTGTCTTCCAGCTTCACACTGGAATGAACCAACCATCCTTCAAGGTTCTCCTACAGAAAATGGGAGTACAACCAGCACATCCAACAACAGTGCTCAATGGGAACAGGGATTTGCGCCTACCTCTCATCTCATGAGCTCAGGGATTTGTGCCTACCTCTCATCTGCAAGAGGGGCATCCTGTAACAGGGAGCCAGGGTCTCCTGTTACTTTAAGAGGAAAAAGCAGTAGGATAGAGCACTGCAGACTGAAGGATGGTGTACAGCTGTGGGTTGCCAGGGCAACCCATGAAGGTCAGCTGACCAAAAGGGGCAGGGCCTGGCCCTTATAAAGCCCATGAGCTGGGACCAGAGGCAGTTCCTTGCTAGCAGCTGGAGAGGCAGAAGCTCCTGGAGCACTGCAGACTGAAGGGTAGCAGCTCCGGGTTTTGAGAGCAATGTTGTAGCCGCGCGGCTTTGAGTTAAGTTATAGCCAGGAGGCTTGTGTTTGTTCTGTTGTTATGTATGATACCAGTGGTTTGGGTGAGGCTCTAAGGGGTTGGAGGAGGCCTCATAGGGGCCCACAGGGTGTGGGGCCCGAGTGCCAGGGAGGGTGCAGCAGCACGGGGGTGCATAGACCCCAGCCCCAGAGAGGGGGCATTTGGTAGGAAGCCCAAGTTGGGCACAGCAAGCCCCAGGAAAGAGGGAAGCATTGTGGAAAGCCCCAGAGAGGTGGGGGTCACCTATTGAGAGGCCCAAGTTTGGGCATAGCAAGCCCCAGAGAGGGGGAGCGCTATATTGAGAGGCCCTGTGGGGGCACAGCGAGCCCAGAGTCATACTGAGAAGCCCAAGGTGGGCACAGTCTGCCCCAGGAGGGGGCAACATTGAGAAGCCCAAGTTCAGGCATTGGGAGTCCCTGATGGGCTCCTTAATAAATGGGCCCCTTAAGTTGGGCACAGTCAGTCCCACGGAGGGGGCAACATCGAGACTCTCGACAGGGGGCAGCATATTGAGAAGTCCTATGTAGGCATGGTGAGCCCAGAAAGGGGAGAGCCATACTGAGGAGCCCCAGTGTGGGCATGTAGAGTCCAGGAAGGGGACAACATGCGAGACGGCCCGAGAGGATAGAGAGGGGCCATGATAGGCAAGACCAAGGTGACATCCGCAAGGCTTGGGCTGCGGTATTGGGTAGGAAGGAGCCACAGACAGCGCCCCCTAGTGGAGGGGGCAGTAGAAGGGCAGCCTCTCACTAATTAATTAATTATCATCAAAGACGTGGCAGGAGAGACCAGGTGGGCGACTGCCCAGAAACAGGCGTGGGGGCCACATTGAGGGCAGCCCCCAGGTGACGACCTGTCACGGTGAGTTTACCTTCCCAGGCTACTGTTGCCACCACAGCTGCAACTGCTATATCCGGGTCGGCTCTATTCCAGTAGCAAGCAGCCCTGTGGTTGAGACACCAGAGCCAGCTCCCAGGAAGCCCATTTGCTCCCTCCCCTCTTCCCACCCTGATATGTATAGGTCAGGTGAAAGGCTGTCCCTGCCATGGCAAAGATTCCTAAGGGGCAATTCTGACACCCTCATAGCTGGTTCCAGGGCTAAGGCCCTGCTCAGCCTGCCCTAGTTTATGCCACAGAATGGAAGATTCTGCTTTTAAGTGTTCTAATGTTGGCATGCGCTTTAATATTAATAGGTGGGCTCCAAATTCACCTTAGAAACACTGTTATGGAAACTAACAATGATTTAACATGGAAAGCTAAAAGTTGGTTAAGATAATACAATCATGTTTCCTGAACAACGGTACTGAGCATGATCAAAAGAAAGAACATTGCTGGTCATCTGAACAAGAGCACTGGGAGACAGAATGAGGGTTTGTCAAGCAGGAATAAGGGGCTGCTGGAGCAGTAAGCATGGTGTGGGGGTTGGAAGCTAGACAAAAGCGGGGGGGCAAAGATTACAGGCCAAGGAAGCAGGGAGAGAATGTTTGATCTAGTATCTGGAAGGTCCTGCCACTCCTAAGAATTTCACAAATTCTTGCTTTATTTTCAGTCATGTATTGGAAACTATAATGATTCTGTGCGTTGGTGGAGGGGTTTGTCTGAGCCCTTCTTCCTGTACCCACCCCAAGCAAGCTGGGGAGGAGAGCACCCACTGTAGCGAATGGGGCAGTTTGCACTTCTGTTCTAAGCTGGACTCACTACCTAGATCAGTGGTTCTCGACATTTTTGGACTTGAGGCCCCTCTCACTTCTGACCTGCAGCCCCTTGGCCCTGCCAGTGCCTCTCACTCTCGACCCACAACATGTCTCACAGTCCAGCTCTGCCTTTCCACGCTAGCTCTCACTGGCCAGTGTGGTCAGGCTGTAGCCCTGTGCCTGCTGTGAGCACAGAAATCAGAGGGAGCATGTGCTTACATGCAAGGATCTGCGGGAGCTGCTCTCCAGCACTGCCTGGCTGCCACGTGCATGTGTGCACGTGCATGTGATGCTCCCTGCTGTATCACCTTCCTCCTGCTCCCCTCCAGCCTCAAGCAGCCCTTTACAGGCTGGAACTCTGCCAGCCTGCTAAGGGAAACCTGCAGTTTTCCCATGCTTTTCTCCTTTGAAAGGAGAAAATCCACATTTTTCCATGAATCGGGCAGCGGCAGCAGGCTCAGTCCAGGCACGAGCTGCCCCAGCTGACCTCGGAGATCATGACTGCACCAGATCTGCAGCCAATGGGCCCCCCGGAACTTGCTCATGGCCCCCCAGGGAGCCATGCACTCCAGGCTGAGATCTGTTGACCTAGGGCATTACCTTCAGCTCCCGCATCAGTGAGATGGATGAGCCACTCTGCATTGCTCTTGTGCTGCAATTGGGTGTACACAGACTCCTGTCCCACATGTCAGGGCCTCTGCACTCCACTTTCCCAAGGGGAAGGGGGCTCAAAGCAATACAGGCCAATTTGTTGTACAACAGCAGCAGGCAACACAGGGTATACAGGTGGTCAGAGCAAAAAGAGATTACAAAGGGTGTGATGCAGGGCTTATTGGGAGAGAAATAAGGTAAATGAGCAAGTATTGGAGCAATGCAGAGAGGGGATGGAAAGGAAGGGCTTGGTACCATACAGTGGGACTTAACCATGTCCCAGAATCGCCATACACACACCTATGCCCCACTTAGCTTGTCCTCTCTTCAAAAAGTGTCCCTGTGGGCTAAATGCTAGTCCTCATGCTCTTCCTGCACCCACATCTGCTGTCCCAGAGAGGTTCAGGCTGGAGTACAGGCAGGGAAGGGACCACCCTGAAGCCAGTAATTTCCCTGGCTAGGATCAAGGATGCAATCAGGAGATTAACTAAGGGGGAAAAAAATCAGATCAGATAGAAGCAAAGTGACCTTCTGTAACTGCCTTATCCTTTTGGGCTGGAGGAATGGACTTATACCTCTGTGAACAACAGGAAAAACAAACAACTAGAAGGTGCACATCAAGCCTGCAGACAGGCCTGTTCTCTGCCCTCACGCAGAAGTGCCTCAGAACCCCAAATTCATAAACTAGCATTCCAGGATCCTTCCTGCAGTAGAAAAGCCAAGGAGGAGGAGGGGGTTGGGAGAAGGGAAGCCACAGAGTCCCTTCCCCAGCACTACAGAACACTGGGCACAGAATATACAGAGCTTAAGCACCACTATGGGGCAAACTTGATCTCTCCAGGTCAGAGTACCCTCTCCTCAGCTCCCACTCACACTCCACTAAATGGTTCCCATTAGCCCCACTCCATTCAGTGCACTTCCCTAGCCCTGGTGGGCAGCAATGCTCCCAATTAGATTTGCGGAGCTCAAACTGGGGAAGGACATCTACCCTGTCTCCACAAGTCCCAGATTTGCACTCCAAAGGCAGGGGTCAGATGCTCCTGTGGGGAAGCAAGGGGGAGGGAGAAAGAGTCAAAACTGTGTTGAGGAGGGTGGGGAATGAGGGACACATACCCTAAATGTTTGCCTCTGCAAGTCAGGCAGTATTCTGGTTCTCAGAGGGAGGAAGTTAACAACTCTCCATACTCAGGGAGAGTTTTTCTGCTGAAAAAAGATTCCACATAACCTGAAAATGAGTCGAGGCTGTTTTATAGCCAGGGGCTGTAAGCTCTGGGGATTGTAGTTCTTTGCAGTGCTGAGCATATCCACATTACACCTGCCCTGATATCATTTTTCCCCAGAGACAAGCCTGGAATTGGGTGCCAGTTCTGCAAGAACTCCACTGAGAACTTGCATTAGTTCAGTTGTTGCAAAATCAGTGTAGCCTCCAAGCCACATCATGCCATATGTCCACATCCACACTGTCCTGCATCCCCCCCCTCCTCCCCACCAGGAGCTGACGTACCAAAGAAGCCATTCTTCAACACAGAACTCCATCCAGCACTACCAGACAGCCCACCGGCAGCTCAGCCCACAAGGTCAGGTACCAGCAGGAACAGCCCCAAGCCTGGCAGCACTACTCACCCAGAATCCTCTGCCTCTTCTCTGCAGCACCAAGGTTGAAGATGTTTGTCTGTTGGCCAGCATCGGGCCGGTAGTAAGTCTCAATCTCGATGGAAAACTTTTCCACAAAGGGACAGGTGTATCTGAAAGGTGGGAGCCAGCTTGAAAGGAAGGACCTCAGAGAGGAGGCAGTGTTGTGTGATGCAGGGATGGCCAACTCTCCCCTGTAGTGACCTCAGCTACCTCTGCCCTGTACTAGACTCCCCTGCCCCCTCCAGTGTTGCCAAGGCCTCTGAGGTGACTCCAGGACTGAATGCCCAAAATCACACAGTGGGAAGAAGACCCAACAAATTTGCCCCAGTGGACAGTAGCTGCCCACCACCACCTCCTTCCTTCCAGAATCCAAGAGCCCCTGCACCCCTGCCAGTCATGCACCCCCACTCCCCAGGCCCCCCTGCCTCCACCACCACATGCACCTCTTTTGCACCCTCCCCCTGGCCCACGCGCAAGCCACATGGCCCACCTGGTGCGTGTATAGGGATAGGCATTCCAGGACTCCTCCTCCACCTGAAGCGCCGCCTTGGGCAGCAGGGCTCGAAACCAGCTGGGAATGTGAGAGCCCACGTGGTAGATTTTGTGGGTGTACTGACCGCTGCCCCCTGGGCCATCACTGTAGGGCCTGTTGGCCAGGATCTCCACCCCGCTGCCCTCCCCACTCGACTCCTCCCGGCTCTTCTTCTGCGGAGGGAAAGCCACCGTGTCAGTCCTGAGCTGCCCTCCCGCTCGAGCCCAGCTCACCAGCCACCGCTGCCGGCACCCACAGCCTGTGCTCTGTGCGCGGACTCAAATTCCCCATCCCACAGGCGTGTCCCAGTCCACCTCAGAGGCCAACCCTCCCGCACCCTATACAGAGCATCCCCACCTCCCATCCCGCAGGCGTGTCCCAGTCCACCTCAGAGGCCAACCCTCCCGCACCCTATACAGAGCATCCCCACCTCCCATCCTGCAGGCACATCCTAGTCTGCCCCACGGACCAGCCCTGCAGAGCATCCCCACCTCCCATCCTGCAGGCACATCCTAGTCTGCCCCACGGACCAGCCCTGCAGAGCATCCCCACCTCCCATCCCGCAGGCACATCCTAGTCTGCCCCACGGACCAGCCCTGCAGAGCATCCCCACCTCCCCATCCCACAGGCGTGTCCCAGTCCACCTCAGACCAACCCTCCCGCACCCTATACAGAGCATCCCCACCTCCCATCCTGCAGGCACATCCTAGTCTGCCCCATGGACCGGCCCTGCAGAGCGTCCCCACCTCCCCATCCCACAGGCGTGTCCGAGTCCACCTCAGACCAACCCTCCCGCACCCCATGCAGGGCACCCCCGCCTTCTGTGGAGCACTTCAAGCCATGCGTTGCCCGCCCCGCAAAACACCATCCCCTCACCTGGATCATGTACAGCTGGGCCACCTGGTACTCGTCCAGGCTCATGGGCAGAAGAATGTGGTACTCCTTGATCAGCATGGCGACCCAAGGGGAACCTAGCCAGCAAAGGACAGCGGGGTAGCGCCCTTGGGCCCGAGGCGGCACCTCTTGCCCTATGGCAAGAGGCCCCCTGCAGCCCGGGCCGAGGGTGGGAAGCCCTCCCGCGTGGGAGCGCCCAGGCAGCAGGCCCCCGCGAGGGGGCGCTGCCCCGCCAGCCCCGCGCCCCCCCCGCACCTGTCCGGCTCGGCCGCCGCGGGGATGCTCCGGGCGCTGCGGGGGCGGGGGGGGCGGGGCGCGCTCAGCGCTTGGCGCTGGGCCCCGGCAGCCGCCAGCCGCCCCTGCACGCCCGCCCCCGCCGCGCGGCCTCGCCTGGCATGGCTCGGGGGCTGCGGCCCGGCTGCTCCGCTCCCCCCGCCGGCCGGATCCCGAGGAGCAGCGCGGGGCGACCGAGTTGGCTGGGGCCGGGGGAAGGGAGGGACCTATTTTTAGCCGGTCTCGCTTCCCGCAGCCCCCGGGCTGGGCCCCGCCCCCGCGCGCAGCTCAGCCCGCCCTGCCCGTGCGGCTGCCGCTCGGGGCAGGGCAGGATCGGGACCCGGCGCCCAGCCTCCCCTCCCCGCCAGCCCCGCCACACCGCACCTGTTCGCCTTTAAGAGCCCGCCGTCGTCCTCCCCTCTGCCTGTGACATCACGTTCGGTTGCCGTGGAGACAGCTGTGACATAGGAGGCCAGTGACATCAAACCAAGAAAGGGCATGAACAGGCAGAGCTGGAGAGGTCGGAAGGCGAGCCTTTCCCCCTGCAGGCAGGACCGGGAGCTGGGGCGAGCCCAGCTTGCCTTCTTCCCCCCAGCCTGGTGCGACTGGGAGGAGATGAATGGGCACTGCCGCCAGGAGGGATCCCGTCTGCCCCACAGCAATGCCACTTCTAGGCAAGGGGGAAGAGGTAACCAGGCAGTGTTTGTGACATTTGCCTCTTACTTCCCACTTCCTCCCAGCCACTGAGAAAGAGATGGAGAACAAGATACAGAACATGCATATCAACACTCAAAAAAACCCTGCTGTTAAATTCAATTTTCCCTTTGAGTGCTTGTCCCACACTGCAGTATGGGCGATTTCTAGAATTCACCTGGAAATGGGCTTTGGAGTCCTCTACTTTTGCCCCCCCCCCCCACTTCAGGAGGGATGTGGAAAAGCTTGAGTCCAGAGGAGAGACACTTGTATGATCCAAGGCCCGGAGGGCAGGCCATACAAGAAGAGGTGGAGGGATTTGGGACTCTTCAGTCTGAAAAAGAGAAGGCTCAGAGGGGACTTGGTAGCAGCCTACAATTATATGAGGGGGGCATCAGGACCTGAGAGAACAGCTGTTCACCATGGCTTCCCAAGGGATAACAGGGTCTAACAGCTATAAACTCCAGGAAGCCCAACTTCGACTAGACGTAAGAAGCAAGTTCTTTACAGTGCAATTGTCCGGGGTCTGGAACAGATGCCCCCAGAGGGCGTACAAGCAGCTACTCTGGACTTTTTCAGAAAACATGTGGTTGTATTTCTTACTAGGGTCACTTGATCCCAGCTGACTTCCAGCCTATGGCAGGGGGGCTGGGCTCTATGATCTCAGGAGGTCCCTTCCGGCCCCTAATGCCTATGAAATCTATAAAATCTAAAACTTGTTGAAACACTGGGGAACTGCTTCAAAAAGGCACAATGCTTAGGGATATATAACACTCCAAGTAGCCGGCTGTTGGATGTTATTTACATAAAGATTTCTCAGGGAAACCATCAAAATCACCTGGTCTCTCTTGTGCAACAACCTCATAGCACACTTTAATATCATATGTAAACCAGTCTCCAGAAGTATAGTCTATAGTCTAAAACCACCATGCTTATCATTCTTTTGGCCAGGGAAACAAGCAACCAAGATTTCCTAAAGGCTCAAGCCTTTGCAAGTGGAAGGAAGTAGCTTTCTGACCATGTGCATCACTACACAGCTTCAAAGCTTTGGGGAAATGCCAGCAGGTCAATCAGCACTGGGGCAAATCCTCAAGGAGACCATAGCTGGATAATGGAAAAAATTAACAAGGGACCTACCCTCAGTGCTTGAATCTGAGCTTTCTTGGTGGCAAGAAGTGAAAGTATCTCCATGGACAGGTGGGGCAGCAAGTAGGCTACCATATGCTGAACTAAGTTCAGGCCCTGAGAGAACAGGATCTCTCACCAACTAAAAGGCCTCTTATCCCAGTCTACCAGGTCTCCACCTCCATTTCCTTTCCTTCTTGCCTACTATGCCTTGTTGTTAAGAACATTAAAGAAACATTACTTGTCTAGGAGAAGAGATCCACCTGACTGCAGGTCATCCTCTTCGTGGGCCTCCTCCCAACCCTACACCCTGCTCCTTACGGCTCCTGGCCTGGTGTCCAGATTTGTAGCCTTACCTTGAGGCTTCTGAACCCCACCATCAGCAATTGCTACTTGGTCTGCACCCCCAAGCCTTTCTTAGGGTACCTCAATCAATTCTCAATCTAGTTGAGAAGGTAGATCGCCAGCTACTTTATTCCCCAATGCCATGGAAGTGCAATCAAATATTAATAAAGTTCCTTGTCTCCCATGGCTCGCACATTACCTATTACTTACCAATGAATTCAACAGCCCCTTTTTCACATAACAGAAGATCAAGTGGTTATCCCCAAATCGGCCTCCCACTTTCACTAGTTGCCCAGATTTATTATTAGTGAAATTACCAGCCTCCCTTTGATTCACAAAAGATCAATTAGTTATCAATTAATTCCTCAAGTCTCAATGAATTCCAGTCCCAGCTGACCCATGGCTGAACAATTTTAATCATCAATGAATTCATCAGCCTCCCTTGATTCACCAAAGATCAATTAGTTATCCCTGCATTTATCAATCTTTATCCTTCATATTAATTACATTGAAGGTCCCATTCTCTCTCTCTCTCTCTCTCTCTCTCTCTCTCTCTCTCTCTATGTATTTGGATCCTTCCATCAGTTTACCAAGTCTAACAACACTCACTCTAAATTCGTTGCCTCCCTGGGAGCAGCACTTTCCTTTCCACTCATCAAGTTTCCTTTCACTCAGCTTATCTCACTCAGTGGTCTGGCCCTGAGCTTTCCGTCTTCCCAGATAAGCTCACCAGACTCTTGCATTTTGGTTGGGAGTCCTGGCTCTGCATCTCTACACAGTATGCACAGCACTCCCAGCCTGCCATGCATGCCCCTCTCCGGGGCTAACTG
>JAGPOW010002169.1:115486-149447 GCA_030014935.1 Caiman crocodilus | reverse complement strand
CCTAGCCACCCTAACTGTGAAGTAGTGCCTCCTAATGTCCAACCTAAACCTGCTCTCCAGTAACTTGTGACCATTGGTCCTAGTTTCCCCTGGTGGTGCTCGGGGAAAAAAAGAGCCTGCCCTATTTCCTGCTGATCACCCCTCAGCAGCTTATAGGCAGCCACCAGGTCCCCCCTCAGCCTCCATTTACCGAGGCTGAACAGAGCTCCCTCAGACGCTCCTCATAAGGCCTATCCTGCTGCCCGCATATCAATCTAGTGGCCCTCCTCTGGACCCTCTCGAGGCCATCCACATCCCTCTTGAAATGCAAACACTTCCTTCACAGCTTCCTGAATTCACAGCTTCCTTCACAGGACAGGTTCAAGAACAGGGGAGACAAACATTGGACAGGGATGATCAAGCTATGCCCGAGGGTGCTTTTACAGCACCAGCTAGAAGCCCCGAAGCTCCCCGACATACACCACTGGCTGAAACAACTGGAGGAACAGCACGGCCTGCTCTGGACTGTACTCAGCAGCACAATGAAGCAGAGCTCCTTGACTGGCTGCGTTACATAAGGCTAAACCAGTCAGGACAAGCTTACGGCAGGGACAGAGCAGGTCAGGCCACCCAGCGAGAGGCTGCGATGGGTGGTATTGTACATGCTGCCCAAAACCGCTGGGCACAGTGCAAGGCACCTGGTATTTCCCAAGCTGGTGGGCTGGGCAGGATTCCCCACACCTGCTGCTACACCTGTGAGGGGACCTCACTCACCTCCCCCAGATCAGCTGTGGACCAAACTGGGCCGTCCCAGGGCTCCTGCTGGGACTAAGTCCCGAGGCTCCTGGGGGAGGGGCTTGCGCCCCTGCCGCGGGTCAGACGGGTCCCCACGCGTGGGTTCAGGAGCCAGTTTCCCCCGCAGGGTCAGGTGGGACCCGCCCCCAGAGCCGCCGTCTCGCGCTAGGACCCAGAAGCCACTTCCGGCTCGCGAAGGTTTCAGCCCCCCCTCCCCCCACCCGGCCAGTCCCGCCCGGGGGCTGCGCGAGGCGGAAAGGCCCTCACCGGCGGGCGGGGCCCCGGGCCCGGGGGCGGCGGGGCTGACGCTGCTGCTGCTACTGCTGGCGCCGGCGGCTCCGGAGCTGCTGGCGGGGGCGGGCGCGATAGGCTTGTAGGACATCCCCGACGGGCGACGGCCGCGCGGGGCTCCCGGCTCGTGGCGCGGATTGGCGGCAGCCCCCGCCGCGGCGCGCGACGCTAATTGGGCGGCCGGCGAGGCGCTTCGCGCCGATTGGCTGGCGCCGCTCACCCCTCGCTCCCGATTGGCTGCCGCTGCCCCGCTCTCCTCGCTGGGTCCCGGCGCCGCGGGGCCAGCAGTGCCCTCGCGCGGCGTGTGCGCGCGCGGCCGCGCTCAGGCAGGCCCGGCTCGCAGGAGGCGCGCTCCAGCACTGGCCGGCTCAGGGCGCGCTCCCGCGCTGGGGAAGCTGGTGCTGCAGCGCGTGGCTGCCGCCTGGCCGGGCCGGGCGGCTCGTGTCGTGCGTCGCCCTGTGCGTGGGGCCTTCGCGTCGTCCTGCAGCGCCTCGTGTTTGCGCCTCCTCCGCGTCCAGCCCTTGTGGGCGCTGGGCAGGAAAAGGACCGCGGGCGGCTGCATGCTTTCTGTGGTGCAAGAGAAGTGACCATTTTTGCCCGATCAGGCCACGGAAAGCAGCTTCTAGCTGTGACCAGACACAAGCACGCGACTGCAGACAGCTTCAAAAACGGCCTGCCTGGTGAAAGCCTGACCCCCTGTTGCAGGAGGGATCAGATAAAGACTTTTCAAACTAGCGTCTTCTGTAACTTGTGTCTGGGAGCTCCCAGCCTGTCGCTGGTTCCAGGGGGAAAGGGGGCAGAGGGAGTACACCAGTGGGACCAGTGTATTGGAGGCCCCCGGGGGGCGGGGAAGGCTCCAATTCACCTTCTCTACCCTTCGGCACCAGCCAGGGAGCCACAAGAAGAGCTCCCTCCATGGCCTTTCACCTTTCCCATTCTGGCACCGAGCCTCGCCATTGCTGTGGGAACCTGGCCTCCAGCAGATCCCCCCCCAACCAACAATGAACTTGTTTCGTCTGGGGTAAGGCTGTAACTCAGAACCAAAAGTCATTTTGAGTTACAGCTGGCAGCTGCACCTCTGTCTGCATCCCTAGAGTTCCCTGTTCATGGGAGGGGGAAGGTAGGGAAAGCACCGCTGGCTCCAGGAGAGGGCATTTCAGTGGGTGCTGCAGCCTTCCTAGGCCTTGTGGTCTTCAGCTTTCCAGTGGCATTTCTCTTGGAAGCATTGGTGATGCGTAGGGGGTGTGCAGGCCAAATGATCATGAGATGATTCAGTCCAATTCACAAAGAAGTAAAATAAAATAAGTCTGCATCTCGGCTGCTTCAGAAGGGCACCCTTGAAGTCCAGCCTAAGGAGCTCTGGGAATTTAATTCAAGTGCAGAAACTCAAAGATGCAAACATCTATCTGGACCTTGTATTCAGTGGGGAGGAGGGATATTTGGAATAAGCAGAGTCTATAAAAAGTGGGATAAATGGTCAGAACAGTCCAGAAAGCTAAGGAATTTAAGAATAAAGTGAGAATTGCTAAACATTAAGACGTGTCAGAACTTGCAACATTTAAGAAAAATAACAAAAGAAATAGAGAACAAGGACAGAAGCAGCGCGGCTAGTATGCAGTGAGGGGTGCAATGTGGGCACCAGGGGGCCCACTGCTGCCAGGCTAAGCCCCATGTGGCAGGAGCTGTGCTGGCTGCAGGGGCACCTGTCTCCCTACCACATAGGGATGGGGACTGGCCTGATCCCCATGTGGCTGGGAGAGCTGTCCTGACAGTCAGGACTGCTGCATCCCAGCCAAGTGGGATTCAGGACCCCAATAGCTACATGACCAAGAGAGGTGTCCCCACGTGGCCAGAAGAAGCATCCTCCCCTGGCAGAGACAGCCATGTGGGGATCGAGAGGGTCCTTTCCCAGTCAGGTGGGGATCAGGACCCTCCCAATTCCCATATGGCTGCCTGGCAGCATCCCTCTCCCAGCCACTTGGGTCCAATCCCCACGTGGCTGGGATGCAGCAGCCTTAGCTGCTAGGACAGCTTTTCCACTTTACATGGTGATTGGGACCAGTTCCCTGCCCTTTGCCAGCTGGGAGCTGGCTCCCCGGGGAGCCTGGAGCTCCCCATGGCTGCTGCAACAAGGCAGAGCAGGGCAGGGGGGAGGGGGCACAGGGACATCCCTTGTCTCACCTGCTCCAGTTGGGAGCAGATTTGCCAGCACACACGTAAGACTTTTCCCCAGGTGCAATTTACTATTCCTTTTTTAATGTGCAGTAAGTGCATTTATAGCACATGTAGATGCACCCACTTCTCATTTTGTAGTAAGGAAAGTTAGGCTGACAGTGGAGCCAAAGGCAGGGTGAGAGGGTATGGAAATGGAAATGACCGCAGCTGAATGGGAAACAGAATACTAAGAGCTCAATGTGCCCGTGTAGGGGTGGGGGCTTGGCAGTCTGCATCCTGGAATTCTGGAAGACTCAACACCCACAATCACAGGTCTGGGAGCAAGGATTTGTAATTAATCTATCAAATCAAGGATTGTTTCCTATGGCTAGAAAATAAATAGTGCCTGTATTTATTGAGAAAGGAGTGACCTGGGCAACTAGAGGCCTGTTTAAGTTGAGATTCTGCCCAAGTCAAAGGGCTAGTTGTGTTAGCATGGTTAAAGCAAGCCAGTTTCCAGTCAGCAGCACACAAGGGAGTGATGTGGCTAATATCACTGCCAACTCCTTTTAATTTCCCAGCCACAGAAACCTGGTATCTATTTATAGTTAAGGCAACTGTTGGCAGCTTTTGGCACAGCTCCAAAGCAGGGCTCAAATTCACACTTTGAGCAAGACACCTTTACAGTTCCATCAGCACATCTGTTAGTCTGCCCTTAATAATGTGAAGATGTTTTAATTAATTTTAATCGTTGCGTTTTGAATTAATTTTGAAGATAAAAATGAGGTATATGGAAAATGGGAAAAATTACAATACGAGTTTACAAAAGTTTAAACATTCCATGCAGCATCTTCAGTAAGACAGCGGTCTTTCTAGACCAAGAACATGTAGTAGATCTCATTTGTCTGGACTTCAGAGAAGCATTTGAAAGAATGTCACCTAGGAAATTATTAGCTAAGCTGAAAGCAATGAATACTATACAAGAACTGTTGGGTGAGTAAGGACCTGATTAAAGGGAAGATGACAGCTGGTAGCGTTGAAAGGGGAAATATTGGGCTGAATAACAGTTAGAAGGGAGCGCTTCCAGGATCTGTCTTGAGACTGAAATTATTTTTCTTTAATGACCTTGGCACAAATAGCAGGAATGTGTTATCAACAAATTTCATTAACAAACTAATACTGATTGACCCAGTGCAGAGTATACCGTGGCTTAGTCTGCTCCCTTTCCTGCCTACACACAATATAGACCTGACCTCATCTCCAGTCCCAACTCCCCAGATCACAAAACAGGGATTCCACTCACTCCCAACCCTAGTGCTCCACACACAATATGGTCCCTCAATTAGGGTGACCACCCCTTCCTAATTGGGCAGGACAGTCCCAAAATTTAAAAGTCAAATCCTTGTCCCAAGCTGCTTAACTCCTGGACAGCATTTGTCCTGGGTTCCCCAGTAGCATGCAGGGGGCTGGGTTTTCTGTTTGCTGTGGAAAACTGTGGGAAACAGCAGGTTTCCCCTTTCAGCCTGCAAGGGGCTGCTTGGGGCTAAGGGAAGGAAGACGTGGGGAGCCACATGCATGTGTGCACTCATGCATGTGGCCAGCAACACACCCCCAGGCAGCAGAGGAGAGCAGCTCCCCCAGCTGCCTACAGGTAAGTCTGGGGTGGGGAGGCAGATTGAAGTCCCCATGGTGAGGGAGGGAGTGGAGCAGGGTTGGCAGCTGAGGCTGGGGCTGGGGATGCTAACCAGCCGGGGTGGTGCATGAGGCCCAAGGTAAGAACATGCAGCTGCAGGACCCAGCCAGAGGTTAGGACAGTGTCATGGGTGGTTCATTCAGTGGCAGGGGAGGGAGCAGCTCCCCTCTGCTGTGTGCAATCCCAGGGAAAAAGACATGGAAGGGGTGTGTAGCCACCCCCGACACCCTCACCCACATCGAGCTAAGATCAGCTCTGCTCCATCTGTGCTTGGGGTGGCGAGGAGGTGGAAGACAGACATGTGTCCTGCCTTCTAATTTAGAAATAGTCACCCAACCCTCAGTTCTTGACTCTCTCACGTCCACACACAACATGGACCTCTCCCCATATCTGACCCAGACACACCCCACACACAGTGTGGATCCCACTTGACCCTAGCCTCTCGCAAGAAAAAATCCAGGCCTCTTGCTGCACAGTAGAGTAGCCAGTCGCACCAGTTCTGGGAGAAGTGTCCCTTCTCCACTCACCACACAGATGTGAAGAACAACAGCACTTTATTCCTTCCATGTTCTCAGAGTGGCTAAGCTGCCACTGCCTGGAGAGTTAAGGTTTCACTGGGGGTACAAGAACACCTCTGACCGCCTGTGGCAGACCCATGCTTGGTCCACAGTGTGAAAAAAGGTGCCACCTTCCACACAAGGAAGGGCATGGGGGCCCAGGCAGGTTCACACACACATGTCCAGTCAGTCTGACCAAAAGTTGGTGGTAAATAATCTAGAAAATTGGCAGAAGTGTTGGATTAAAATACTGGTTATGCAGGGACAGGGCTGTCTGGGTATACCGGTCAGGGTGTGAGGTCATCATTCATGTCAGAGTGCAGGAGTTCAACATTCAGGCCAAGTGTAGAGCCATCTGGGACCAGCAGTTAGGAGATTAGGGGAGCATTAGGGTTAGGGTACAAAAGGCAGTATTTAGGTCGGGGCACAGTGGCTTAGCAATAGTGTCAGGATGGAGCCATTAGGACATAGGGGTAGGGGACAGTGTTAGGGTTGGTGTGTGAGGGTAGCATTCAGGTCAGGGCTGAGCATAAGGATCGGGTATGGGGTTATCTGGAGTCATAGAGTGATGGCTATATTTGGGTCAGGGCAAAGGGACCAGGGGACTGTTAGGGTCGAGCATAGAGATCAGGGGATTGTTAAGACTGGGGTGTAGTAGTCAGATGGTGAAACCAGGGTTTGGGTCAAAGTGCAGCAGTAAGGGCAGTATTGGGTCAGGGCATGGGGTCTCTGTATTACCATCAGGTGAGAGATCTGGAATTCAGAGTGGGACTGCATTTGTGTTAAGGCAGCTCTAGTCCAGCTCCATGTAGGCAAGGAGGCAGGGACCATTAAGATTAGAAATGGAGGTGTTGGGAGCAGAGGGCAGAGGCAGGGTTCAAAATCATTGTCCAGGTGTAAGTGTTCAGAGTCAACCTGAAGCCTGACCATATCTGCATCCTGGGGGCTCTGCTAGGCTTCAAGGGTGCTGCAAAGAATGGTAAGTTGGCTCAGAGGAGGAGGCGCTAGCACTGGAGGAGTAAGCCAATGCCTGCATGTTGTGCTGCTCTTGTGCAGTGTGGTTAGTGTTTCCTTGGACTCCTCCCAAGCAGCAGCTTGAGCTAGGCAGCTCACTTTCTGTAGCCCACTTCCCCTCTGTAAGGCACAGCAGAATCCGGTGTCCTGTGCTGGTGCTCTGCCCTCAGCGTGACATCATCCGCACAAACTCTGCCAGAGAGTCAGGGACACCATCAGAAAAGAACTCGGGAGTCTCTACCCCCAGCCTCCCCTGCTCGAACCAAATGGACCCTACTCCCCCTCCCCAGAAGGACCAAGAACCTGAGAATTCAGGCACCTAGCCCCCCTGCTCTGACCCACTGGACCTCAATTCCTCCCAGAGAATGAGGTGAAGTGGATGGACTGGGAGGTTCCCCTACCTTCAAAGTCGACCAGGCCATCACCATTGAGATCCACATCTTTGAGGATCTCATCCACCTCACGGTAGTTCAGCTGCTGCCCCAGCAGCTTGCGCATGGCCTCCCGAAGCTCTGCCATGCTGATCTGCCCATCCCCATTGGTATCGAACTGTGGGGAGAACACTGCTAGCCAGGCCCAGCACTGTCCTGCTGCTTGCCTCTATCATTCGGGGCTGTCTTCTCCACTGGCTACTTCTTCTATGCCAACCTTGCTGCCTGCCTCTCAGTTCTTGCCCCACCACCAGCCACTACCCTCCACTGCTGCATCCTCCTTCCCCCACTGGCTACACCAATGACCCAATGGTGGGCACAGTTCATTAAGCACCACACCATTGGTGCTGCTGACAGCCACCACCCACACTAGCCATCTGTCCCCAGCCATCTACACCCTTACCCACCCAACCCCAGCCCTGCTACCTATGTCCTGGTCCCCCGGCCCCCCATGCTAGCCTCACATTTGTGACTGCCTACAACCCCACTGAAGTCACTTGCTTCTCCTCAGCTGTTCCATTCATCCTTACCTCTCTGCTGGTCCGTCCCTTGCTCCAAAGGCATCCACCAGCTATTCCTCTGCCATGACTGTCTGCCCCTAGCTCTACTGCCTGGTCTCAATGCTCGCACCCTCCCCACATGTCTTGTAGCCCCCATGTCTTCCCAACAGGCCCAGCTCGGGCCTGCACCAAGCCACTCCAGGGACAAGTGGTGCTGCTGGGAGCCCTGCCCCTCACCTTGGTTCTGGGCCAAGACCTCACCTCACGGAAGGCATCGCGCAGCTCCTTGATCCCAATCATGTCAGCTGTCTCCGCCAGCATCTTTGGACCCATCAGCTCCACAAAGTCATCAAAATCCACCTTCCCCCCAGCTGCCAGGCAGGAAAACATTACTTGGGTTTCAAAGGAGGTAGGCCCTTGGGTGGGGTGCAGGAAGCATTAGCCCCATGGGATGTGGGGGATGGACTCAGAGCAGGAAGGTTACCACCAGCACAAGATCCAAAAGCCCCAGTGCTGGGCTGTGTGAGGTTAATGGGCACCAATGAGCAAGGCTGTGAGAGACCCGAGAGGGACTGGGCTGGATCAGACCCCATAGGATTCACCCCAGGGTAGGGTGGGGTTCAGGCACAGCTCCAGTTGGATGGTGCTGAGCAGTGGGTGCATTCTGGGAGCAAAAATGCTTGGTGGGCTTGGCAGGAGCACGTACAGATTTGCTGGGACAGCTCGATGAGCTCCATCTCAGTGGGCATGTAGCCCATGGTGCGCATGCACTCGCCCAGGTCCTTGTAGCTGATGAAGCCATCACGGTCTTTGTCGAATTCCCGGAAGGCCTGTTTCAACTCTGCGGGAAAGGAAGGTGCTGACAGCCCTGGACATGGGCCTGCCCCTCAGCCAGGAGGAAGCCCGGTGCCCACTGTCAGGCCTCCTGCTCAGTCTCTGACAGGGTCACAGGGTGTCAAATCAAGTCCCCCGAAACTGTCTCATGGCCTATCTGCACCCACCCACCAGGGAAGAAGCATGGAGCCCTGGGAGCTGGTAATAAGTTGGGGCTGCTGAAACGGAAAGGTCCCTGCCCTGTCCCCACTCCCTTAGCCACACGTTACCCCCTAAGTCTTGACTGGGGACAGAACCGTCTGGAGAGGAAAGGTCCTGCACCCTGTTCTCTGTGCAACATTTTTTCCCAGGCATGTCCCCCATGGTCCTGTCTCCTCCTTTACCTTCAATCTCCTCTGGCCGCAGATCTCGGTCCTAAGGGAGAAGAAATAGAAGCAGTCGGGAAGTGGCAGACTCTGTGATCCCTTTCTTCCCCCCAGCCACATGTTCTGATGAACCAGCTCAACAGCATCACTGTATGGACCCCAGGCCATGCTGTGGCCCTGCTATAAAGCCACGTTACACTAGGTGCAAGGCTGTTGCTTTTGGTAGTTGTCAGGGATGGAGTAGCTATGGGAATGGGAGGTTGTGCTGCAGGGATGAAAATGCAGGATGGCAGACGATCAATGCAGTATGGAAGGAATTGTGGGAAGTCTGTGGGGCTCTCCAACAGCATGATGATGGCAGGTGGGACGTGGTGGCAGCATGGTGCCCAAAGGTAGGGCAGCAGTGTATGATGCTGGGATCTGGGTGTGGCAGGGCAGGCAGGACAGCGGTCAAGAGACATTAGCTGGAGAGGCTGGCAACACAAGGGCAGTTCAGGACACAAGGTAACAGCATAGGCAAGTAATGATGCCGATGAGGCTGGGGGAACCAGGTGTGCATAAGTATGCAGTTGTGCATACAAGCCAGATGGTGGAACAGTGACAGTACAGGATGTGGGAAGGTGGTAGGTTCTAGAGGTGTACATATGATTTTGATGGTAGGGTCAGGTAGGTGGGAGATGGATTTGAGCAGACAGTGGGGATTCACAGGGATGCATGCAGATAGGGTGACTGGGTTGCAGAGGCAGCTGTTGGGCTAGCAAGGCAGCTGTACAGGTATACATATGAATGGGATGGTGGGCTGTGGGACGTGGTAGATGAGCACAGCAGTGCAGGAAGGCATACAGGCAGACATAAACTGTGTGGTGTGGTCAGAGAAGCAGCAGGCTAACTTGAGTGGTGGAGCAGAGCAGTGGCACTGAGGGAGTTCAGTGGGGGCAGGCGGGCACAATGATGCAAACAGGTGCATAGTCATATGTACGCACTGGACAAAAAGTCAAGGAGACAGTAGTAGGCAAAGCAATGTGGGCAGGTGCACAGGCATACAGATGTGTTGGGTGAAGCAAGTCCACATGTAGTGCAGGTATGTTCTGGGTAGTGGGTCAGGAAGGTGGCAGGTGGGCAGCCGTACGTACAAGTTGGGTGATGGCGATGCTCTGCCGCAGGAAGATGCAAGCTGGCCCCACCAGCCCATGCAGGACCGAGTAGCTCTGCAGTGGCGGGGACTGTGCAGCATCAATCAAGTCCTCAGGGTCGTAGAGGCTGGGTGCTGGGGCACCTGAGCGCTGCTTACTGTCCTAGGGCAGGACAGAGCTGGCAATTAGCAGCAAGCAGCAAATTGCAGCCTGAGACCCCAGAGATGGGGATGGATGGAGCTGTACTGAGAGTTGCATGTAGACTGAAAGAGGCAAGGGGCCCAAGACCAAACAGCGAATGGGCACCACCATGTCAACACATCCAGCATCCAACAACTGTGACCCACCACCCACACGACTGGCACCAACTCACCACAAAGCATCAAGACACCAGCAGTGCCCAGCCCCATGTCCTGCAGCAGCACACACATGGCACCAACACACGCAGTGCTAACACATATCCAGTAGTGATGTACATCCATGGGATCACATGCACCCAGAAATACACCTGGAACCGACACACTCACACTGCTGGATCCAGCCCTAACACATTCACTCAGCCTTGCCCTACCCCTTCAGCATACCATGATCCTGTACCCACCTCCCACTCACTTGTACAATGCAGGAAGGAGTGCCCTGGGGCAGACGTGGAGCTTGGGCCATAGGTGGGAGAAGTTAGAAATCAGTGAGCTGCTGTGGAACATGTTTGGGATGGCAGTAGTCCAGGAGCAACAAATGAAGGCAGCAGGCCCCAAGCCAAGTACACACCTGTCAGAGGGCCTGGGATCCTTGAACACCGCTTCCCCATGGAGCTAGAATGCCTCGTGAGTAGATCATGGACATAAGGGGCTGGGCCTTGGCTCTAGCAGGGAAGATTTGGCATGAGCTGCCCCAGACAGAATCTCTGGGCATTGGCGGGCTCCCGGGAAGACGATCATATCACAGCTCCCGCACCCCATAGTCTACTCCCAGTAAGTAAAGAGGCTCACTGGCCTGTCACTGACCCCAGCAAAACTCCAACACCAGCCCCAGGAAATGGGTCCTCAGGACTCTGCCCCAGTCCTACCTTCCCTATAACCAGCTGCCAGAAAGAACAAGCCCTGTGGCACTGAACAGAGATTGTCTTTCCCCTGGCCATGGGAGAAGCTGGGCTGGTACTTGGACAGTAGCCCCATGAGTGCTGGCCTGGGATGGCTCCATCCTGGCCTTACCTTAGAGAGTCTCCTCTCAGGGGTCTTGGTGCAGTTGCCCATGGTGTGTGGGCCCCGCCGTGCCAGAGGGCATGCCTGTACAGGCAGCGTAGGGCTGGGCTGGCGCTGGCCCTGGCCTGCTGCAGTCCCTGGGGCTGGTGTTCTCACCGGGGCCGGCCAGCCGGGGATGGGTTTTTTATAGTAACACTGGCTTGTGGCTGCCTGGGGATTTGAGGTTTTTATTGAATATCTCTGGATATGCAGGGCGCAGGGAGGGGGGTAGGACAAGCACACACAAGCACGCTCTCTCTCTCTCTCTCTCTCTCTCTCACACACATACACACACGCACACGCTCACAAACACATAATCCCTAAGATTACTCTCCGCTCAGGCTGCTCCAGACATGGGGAGACACCTGGCAACTCCCCAAATCATCTGACATGCCCTGCCCTGGCACAGCCAGAACATTCACACTGTCCTGCTCCCGCCTTGGCCTCCTGCTCCCCGCCCGCCCGCCCGCCCGCCCTCACACCAGCTTGCCTGAGCGAGGCAGGCGCCTGCTCTGGGGTGCTGCTCCCCCAGCCTGGCCAGCTGCCACACATCCCTAATCTCCTGCAACAATCACAAGGAATGCACAAATCTCTCCCGATGCTGCCCATGTCCTGAGCACAGGCAGATTATCCCATACTCGGGGAAGAAGGGCCAAAGCAAGGCTGGCCTCTACCCAGAAAGTGTGAGACTGCAGCTGGTAAGACTCTGAAGAAAGCGGGGGGTGGAGGGGAGGGACAAGGTGGGGGAGGCTTTAAGGACAGGGCCACTATAAATGGGCATCGTGGTGACTCCGACCCTGGACCTTCCTAACAGGGGGTGTGGGAAAAGGGACCAGAAGTGCTGGTCCTGGAAGGAGCTCCAGTTCCTCCAGCACAACAGGGAACCACTCCATCACTGGTTTTCTGTACGCAGGGCCTGCTGAGCAGCCACAGGTACATGAGAGGGTGCAGGGCCCGCAAGGCTTTTCCCCCCTGCTATATGCATGCTCAAGGTCTGGTGTCCACCCCAAGGTCTCCTCATTCTGGGGGAGCTGGTGGGGGCCTCTGTGGCTCTGGGATCCTGCACTGCATGGGCCATAGGGGTTAGGCTGGACACCCCAGGGCCTACATAATCTCTATGTGTGGCACTTACAGGGGTGGGAAAGACCTCACCCACTCTGAGCCCCAGATGTGTACCTGCTGACATTGCTGCAGCCTATCCAGCCCAGACAGGTTTGGTTCAGCCCAGCCTCGGAAACCTTCACCGGTCATACTGCAGCCGGGCTCTGCCGCCGGCTGGAAGCGCCCCCCTCCCTCCGTGACACCACCTGCTACTCCCTGCCCTGCTCCTCCCATCAGGCCAGGTGCCGTGACCTTGCCGTCCCCACCATCTGCTTGCCCCTGTGCGTCCAGTCACCTGCCCAAAGACGGAGCTGAGCAGCAGCACCATGTCCTCTGTGCCCAGGGCTCTCTCTCCAGAGCCTGCCCCGGCCTCGCCTGATGGCTCTGCCTGGCTCTTTCGGCTACAGGTTCCACGCAGGGCCCAGCCGGGCAGGGTTTCTCCTGCTGAGGCAGCGCAGACACCAGCCTCGGGCCCCACCGGCCTCAGCTGCTCCAGGCACCACTGCCCATCCTTGCGGCTGCGGGTGCCCCTCCTGCGCCAGGCCTTCTTGCTATCTGATGGCAGGCGGGAGCCGCCTGAGTGAGGCAAATGAGGGGGCCGCAGCTCGGGAGTCTCGCTGCTCAGTCGCTGCGTCTCACGGAAGAAAATGAACATGCCGCGGGGCAGCTGGGAGGCAGCCCACCTCCTTCTGCCACTCCAGCCACACCACACTTCCTCACACCTTCACCTCCTGCAGATCCTCTGTCCCCTTAGTGCTATTGCCCACCTCTTCCTCTTCCTTCTGCTCTCTCCAGCCCCTGCAGCCCTCCCTCGCGTCTCTTTTTCCTTCTTCTTCCACTAGTCCCTCCAACTCTCCCCACAATCCTCCTGCCACGTCCCCTTGTTGCCTTCCTTTCTATACTGCTCCTCTTCACTTCTCCTCTAGCTTGGCTCGCTTGTGTCTTCTGCTGCTGTGCTCCCCTATCTCTGCGCACAGCTGGGCTGGAGTGGCTCCTCTGCGGTCTGCTCCGGTTCTCTGATGACTCCTTTCCAGGGCAGCACCACCTCCCGCCCCCTCCGAATCAGGTTCCCTCATTGCTGGGAGTGTGATTGCAGGGGGTGGGGGAAACTGGAGCTGAGGGGTCAGACACAAGACCGTGATAATGTAATCAGGTAAAACAACCCTGCACAGCCCGAAACTGGAGAGCGCGTGGTCTGGCTAACGGATGAGCCAAGAAATGCATTGCAGCCATACCTGCCCCAGCCTCTTCCAGCAGGAGGCCCTGTGGAGGACAGGACAGAAGTGCTGGCTATGGGAAGAGCTCCCCCTCGTTCTAGACCCAGCAAAGGAAGTCGAGGAGGACTCTAGGGCAGGAGCATTGCTGGTTGTGGGGGAGCTCCTGGCTACTCCAGCCCTGACGTCTTCCAGCAAGGGGCAATGTGAGGTAATGAGGCAGGAGCACTGGCTACAGTGAAGGCTCATTTTCCTGCTCTGCTCTGCTCTGGGACAGGGTCTCTGGCTGTAAGCTGTAGACCGTGGGATGTCCCCAAGGAGATGTTCCTGGCTGGGGGAAGGGTGTCGTGTGATGGCAGGGTGTGTGTAAGCAGGGAGGAGGGTGTTCCTGCCAGTATGTGGCTAAAGGGGGCTCTGATTTCAGGCCTTTTGTGCATCAGTAACCCAATTCTGCTTATCCAATACGGAGAAACCTGAGATAGTAGGCACTGGTCCAGCCCTGCCCCGTCCCCCTTCTCCTCCCCACCAACCTTTCCCGCCTAAGTCTGCTTTTTGCTATGATCACTCATTCTCTCCTGTAGTCCTCTCCTTCCCAGTCTAACGATGCTGGGGCAGATGCTGCTGGGTTAGCAGGAGGCACTCAAAGCATGCGGTGTACCGCTAAGCAGACTGAACCTTGCTGTCTGCCCCACTGCTCTGTATACCTCCTGCTTGGCCTGGGCACTATGCCCACCCCACATAGTCTCATGGTTTATTCAAGCCAGAGGCTGCTGATTCCCCAAGGCTGTAAACAGAGCTGTCCCCAGAGCAAGGGCCATGGCTGTGGCAGTACACCCTGTCTGTTCGATTGTCTGAGGCTGTTCCTATGTCCTGCCTGCAGTTTGTCTGTGCCAATCCTGGAATTGCAACCTGTTGCTGGGAGTCCAGGAGAAATCTAGGGGTCACACCCTGACAGTCTGTCAGCATAAGGGTACTCTGAGGACGTACCTGCTGACTGTGCAGGTTTCCAGATGTCCAGAGCTAAGTATGACAGCCATGGCTGGCCCTGCCATCCTGCCATCACGCAAGCCACCTCCCCAACAGATGCTATCCATCAGTGATGAGCAGCATAGTAACTGCATCACTATGCTGGACCCAGTAGTCCAGGCAAAGGTCTGTGCAGCACACAGCAGGATGGAGAGCTTCCCTTATGACAGTGCTGCTCCAGCTGGAAAGGAGAAACACTAGGCTAATTAGCTACCATTGCCACGTTCTCTACGCTCACAGGCAAGGCAGGAAAGTGACTGGAGTTGTCTTGGTCTGCCCTGTCTGTCCTATAAGGGTCTTGGTGGGGGTGGCTGGGGCCTACATGGGTACAAGCCAGACCTAGCTGCCTTTGGCTTAAGGTTTCCTGACTGAATCTCAGTAGTCAAGAAAGGATCCCCAGCTTTAGGACAGGGCCTATTGCACCACAAGAGCATCTCCCACAGCAGGTACAGTATCTGCCAGGGTCCACATGCCACTGGAACCAATGAGGGGCAACCCAGAGCCCCGGTACTGAGGAATCTAAGGATGCACCCTGGTAGAGAACATAGGCCAGGGCCAACAACGGGTTGGGGGACCTAATAGCATCAGCAGAGCCTACAGGCAGAGCATGCACTGGAAGTTAGTGACAGCTGTAGGACGGTGCAGCTAGCAGCAGCAAGACTGTGCAGCTAGCAGCAGCAACCATAGAAATCAGGTCAGTCAGGGGAAGTGGCAGGGGAACAGAGAGCAGCCAGCACCCTGGAGGGAAGGGGAAGCACAGAGCACGTGGAGAGGAGAGGCACAGCTCCAGGCCACACAACTCCCTACAGTCCCTGCCCCACATTTGGTGCAGACAGGTGAGAAGCCGCTGCTGCTGACGGAAAGGGGCAAAGTGGAGACTGAAGATGAAATGTGTGACAATGGAGAACAATGCAGTGAAGAGTCCTCCAACATGGAGACTATGGAGGACATGGGTGAGCAGAAGGCAGCACTGCTTCTGCAAATGCTGCATACCTGGGCATCTCAGCTGCACCACTTGATATGGATAAGAATGATGACAGACTATTCAATGGCAAGGTGTGTTACTGCTTTAACAGCAAGAATCATAGCGATAAAAGGAAGAAGATACAGATACCCAGACGACATAGCATACCCAGAGGAAAGTGAAGAAGTGGAGGATGACTGGGCACTGTTGAGAAACCTAAGGAGGACCAGCATCCACATGGTGTGGGCCTGCGACAGCAGCTCAGACTGGTGAGAGCAAATCACCCTGATGACTTGGAGCAACCGGCAGTGGCAGGAGATGTCCTAAATGAAAAGGGAGATATTCCATCATATTGTCTCAATGTTGGGGCTCCATATCACGAGGCAGGACACTAACATGCATCGGGCCATCGCACCAGACAAGAGGGTTGCATTGGCCATCATGAAACTGGCCAGTCCATCCAGCCTCCGCTGCATTGCAAACCAGTTCAGCTGGGTTGGCAACGCGTGAGGTATGTCACCTGCTAAAGAAGATTGCTTCAAACAAAATTGTCCGCCTGGCAAATCAACAGCAAGGCTTCAATGCCAAGGGGTTCCCAAACTGCATGGGGGCGTTAGACAGCACTCACATCCCAGTGCTGTGCCCTGGCAGGTGGGGGGTGGGGAGGGGGTAGCTTTCACAAACAGGAAAGGATATCATTCCATGATCCTGCAAGCCCTGGTGGACCACCAGGGCTGCTTCACGAACATTTATACCAGGTGGGCTGGCAGCGCTCATGATACACAGGTGTCTGCTTGGCCTCGTGGAAAAAGGACACTACGTACCCAGCGTGGAGGACACAGTGATCTGCAGTTATATTAGCAGACACTGCCTATCCCCTAAAGCTCATGAAGCCTTACAGAGGGAACGTTACCAACCCACAGAAGCTGGTTTTTAACTACCGTCTGAGCAGTTGCAGGATGGCCGTGGAATATGCATTTGGCCGACTGAGAGGACGATAAAGGGCACTTATGTGCCAGCTCGAGATGGAGTAAGAAAATATCATGGCCTTTGTAGTGACAGCCTATTTGCTGCACAATATCTGTGAGAGCCGTGGAGAGGTTTGCAAGGAGTCGGAGGAAGAAGAAGTGTGACAGGCAGTGGCCAGACAACAGAGATGTGTCTGGGCAGGAGCACGGACTGAGGAGAAATCCTCAAGGAGAGGCTGGTCGGGCAGCCCTTGCGTGTGATTATCTATTGTCTGGCAAGATATATTGCTGGCAACATCACCTTGGAGTGCTATGTTCTTTCTCTTGATTATGTTAAAATAAATTCATTTACACCTGAAATCTGTGTCTGTACACAGGGGCGTGTGGTGTTAAGGACAGGAGACAGAGGGGAGGACGGTCAGGGGGAGGGGAGGAAATCTGGACTGGGCGAGGGGTTTGCATCTTCCAGACTGTCAGTGGTTTGGGGGAGGTATGACACACCACCACTTACGTCTGAATCTGCGCACCCCACCCCTTTCCTCCCCCACCCTGGCTGAGAAGATTAACTGTACCTCTTGGCAGGCTAGGCAGGTGTGGGACCAAGCCAAACAGCAACCCACATTTTCAAAAAGGTTACATAAACATTTCAAAAACAATTCGCAACACACCTCCAAAAGCTGCATGCGGCACTACACAGATTGATGATGTACCTGGGCAGGGACCGGGAGGGGTCCAATGGGAAGATCAATGAGCTCAGGAATGCTGGGAAATGTAGTCCCAAAAAACAGGCAAAACAAGCCTGAAGAGCTCACCACCACCAACAACAGCAATTGCCAATCAACTGGGTGGCAACAAACACCCACCCACCCGCTACGCTAAACCCTGAACATTTTGTGATATAATAGCAGTTATAGCAGTTATAATAAATAAAAGAAAAAACATATATTTGTAACATGGTGGGATGGGAAGGGAAAGGAATGGGAGGTGAGGATTCGTGTGGCTTGTCTTTGGAATTGGGATGGGGTCTTTGGGATCGCATACTGACGGAGAGAGACCACACTGACCAAGCATAGGCAGGTGCAAGTGACAAGGATTTTGGGGTGACCATGACTGTGCCCAGGGAAGACTCCCAGTGAGAGTCCAGACTGTCCAGTGGGAGTTCAGAGGGAGGGACGGGGGAGGCCGGTTGGTTTACATGCGCCTCCTGCTGTAATACATTAGGAAAGACATTACAGGGGGTAAATTGGTATTTGACTCCCCCTACTGAAATCTGCAGGGAATGACACACAAGACTTAACTGGCTCTTAAACAACGTGCCGTGCAAACACAAACACCGTGTCATGCAAACACAAATGCACCACACTGAATACAAGCCGCATTAAAATTTTCAGGTGCACCACATTAACGCCCATAGCCATCTACACATGCCCTAAGAGGCCAGCATGTGGAGGAGGCTCTCGCTTAACAGGGAGCACTGGCCTGCAAGGTTACCCAAGTGGCCCACATCAGCAGCAGCTGTTGGGGGAATGGGGACGTGACCAATCCGGAAGCTGGGTTTCAGTGCCTAGCTGCTGGAGCTGTAGTATTTACCATCAAGGTCCAGTTCTCCAAGCCAAGGGTGGGAACCAGAAACTGGGAGCCTTGAGAGGAGGGACAGTAGCTGAGAGACAGAGAACACTGAGCAATCTGTGCCCCGGGCCCAGGAGCAACCCTAAAATCAAGAGGGTGAAGAGGCAGTGTCAGTGGGTGGTACCCTGGGAGGCCAGCTCTGCAAGAAGCAGATCCATGGTGATCACCACTGCTGAGAGGTGGTCTGAGCACCATCTCTGTCCAAGGGAGAATGGGCTCTGCTTCAACCAGGATCACTTTCCTGGTCAGCTCCTCTGCTGGGGCCCAAGGAGCATGGCCAACTAAATGAGGCTGGCTGTGAGAGCTTGGAGCAATCCAGGCAGGCCATTCTACTTCTTCTGGGTGACCCCTGAAGTATATAGAAGCAAGTTCTGAATAGCAGTGTAACATGAGGTAGGCAAACACAGCATGGGGCCTGGGCACTGCCTAAGGGAAAGAGTACCTGAAAGATAGGGAGGGGATGCTGCACCCCTGCAACACACTCCACCTGTACAGAGGGCTGCAGGAAGCAACTGGCACAGCAGTGTGTGTCATGCAGAGTAAGGTTTTCTGGGAATCATAGTTCTGTAAAGGAGCAGTGGAGTTTGCTGCTACTGGGGGGGAAAACTGACCCCATGTTTTGCCACCAAAATCAGCATTTTTTTTCTTTGTTCGTTTGACATGGGCTTTGGTAACAAAAATGTTGAATGAAAGCCACCCCTCCCTCTAGCAGCAGCAGCAAACTTCACTGCCAGTCTATAAACTAGGATTCCCAGAACCCCTTGCATTCCATAACACATGCTCCTCTACACCGCCTCATGCTGAAGCCAAAAGGACCGGGGAAGGGGAGAGGGGGCTGCCCCAGGTGCATTCTTCAGATATTACATCTTTGGTTCTGTGTGCTTAAAGGACTGGTGACATATACCAAGATATATACCAGGCCATCCCACCCACATCCTACAGTGAGCAGGCTCCAACCTGGGGATGCACCAGTAACGCTGCTCAGGGTGTCATCGTTGGCATGCATCTGGGTCTAGAGCAGAGTTAATTGGACAGATTGCCGGAAAAACCACAATATCTACCTTGGAGGGTGCTGGAGTGCCGACATGCTGGAGCCCAGAGCACCTGCTTTTAGACTCCTGACTGCAGCCAGCCCACGGAGCCCGGCCTGCTTGCAGCAGGGCTTGCAGCCTCCCAGCCACCTGCTGGGAGCAGCCTGGGCTCCGTGCCTGGCAGCAGCTGCCTAGAGCCCGGGCTGGCAGTGGTGCACTAAGCAAAATGGCCTTGCGTGCCATGCTTGGCATGCGTGCCAGGGGTTGTTGGCCCCTGGTTTAGAGCATGCCCACAGGTGTGGTCTAGACAGGCTGCAGTCGGTATATACCTGCCCCAGTCTCTCTAGGCACCCAAACATTACTCATCTGCAAAAGAGAGTCCTCTGCTCCTTTGTTCTTTTAGCTTTGACCTGTGTGTCACAGCACTCCTCTTTGTCCCCATGCTCTCAGGTCCTTCTCCATAGTGCTGTCACCCAGTCAGTCTAACACACTTATGTTGTACTGGTATTTGTGCTTTTGATTCTTCTTCCCCATCTGTAGCACTATGGCCACCATGCAGTGATGATCAGAGTCCTGTACTGGCACAGCCACACTGCCTCACCACCAGCCTGACCCCGTCCAACAAAGCAGGCTGGTGCCAGCATAGCGGGATCTTTCAAGGGAAGTAGGGTGCTGGCCCTACGTGGTTGTCTGGGCAAGGAGCTAACTGGGTCACTCCCTTCACAAACAGAGCGGAGCTGGCCTCAGCCTGCAGCCACCCTGTGTGGAAGAGCTACTGAACCTGCTTGAGCCTTGAAGCTGCTTGCAGAGAGAGAGGCTCCCTGCTCTGGTCTGCTGCAAGAAGGTAGGCTTCAGAAAGAGACTGTGCCAGCTGGCCGAGCACCCTGGCATCGCAGTGGGCTGGGCAGTGACTCAGCAGCCAGGCCCTGGGGGAACTGTGCTGCTCCATCTCTCTGGCTGAGTCCCCTGGGACCACCTTGTTTAGTGCTGTGAGAACAGGACCAAGGCTTTCCCGGGAGCAGCCTTGGGTCCCAGATCGCGAGTCAGGCCCCAGTGCAGGGCTGGTGCTGACGCAAGTTCTGCTGAGCTGTTTACTCATCCTTGTGGTCCCAGTGGGCCACCACCGGGAGGGCTGGCACTGGCTTGGGCGAGGGGAGCAAAGACGTCTTGCCCCTGCAGCTGCAAGGTTCAGTCTGGACACAGGGCACTCAGCTGGTTGAGCATGGGGATGAAGGCCATCCCCACCCTCTGAGCTGGACCTGCAGTTGGCCTCTCACACAGAGCTGCCCTGTGGCTGATGGGGACGCACCGAGAGGAGAACCTGCTGCAGACAAAGCACCTCACCTTTGGTTGCATCAGGTAGCTCCACGCGGCACTTGACTGCCCCAGCACAGCACCTGCTAGGCCTGCAGCCACCTCCTCGTCAGTTGCTGATGAAATATTTGTCTAGACACCAACAAGCATGCTGGCCAGTCTGGATGCCAGTGGACTGTGACAGAGAGGCAACAGTGAAGCCCCGAACTGCAGGATTTCTGGCTTTTAGCTAGCTTGACCAGTGCAGCAGACCAGCACTCATTTGGGTGACAGGAGGGCTGTGCTTGGGACTGCTGCTGGGGCAAGTGTGAGACTGCCCCTGAGCTATATGAGCGGTACTCCATAGGAGCTATGCACAGCAATGGGGACGCTTGGCATTTGGGCCATCTGAGTGGAGGCAGTGGAGCCCATGCAGGGGAGGAGGCTGCTAAGCACGTCTCTGCTTGGGTTAGCACAGCAGGCTGGGAGGCAGCGGCCAGGAAGGCGGGAACACTAACAGAGCCCTGTCTTTTCTCCTACCCTGCAGCAACATTTGTCCTTCTTGCTGAGTTGACAGGCAGACAAACGCTGCTGCTCTGTTTAGAAAAAAATTAGTGTTCAGCTCCGGCAGCTGCTAATTCATACTGGCACCACTGCCTCAGCAGGCTAGGAACGAGGTGCAGAGGAAGTGTACCCCACCATGCTGCCACTGGAAACATCCCACAGTCCTTGGCAGCATTACCCGTTAGGAGATTGGGGGGGGTGTCTGTGAAAGCTGCACGCACGCGTGTGTGTGTCTAACTGGTGGTGTGGGGGGCAGGGGTTGTCTAAGAGGTGGTGAGATACTGGGGGATGTCTGCCACACTTGTTACTCTCTGTGACTCAACACCCTTCTCCATGTTCTGTTTCCTACACATATGCATACATATATATATAGAGAGAGAGAGGATAGTGCTCTGGGGCTCTTCAGGTGCCTGCAAGAGCACTACACCCTGGCAGAAAGGTTTTTCCCAGATCTGAGCTCTTCCAGAGCTGCTGGGGAGCTGGGGAAGCCCCAGATGCTGACATGAGGGTCCAGCTTGAAGTATTGGAACTGAAACATACTCTTGAGGAAGCCAACCTAGGTCCCAGGGCAGGATCTGGATATGGCCTGGACATCCACCCTACTGGCTTTCCTTGCTGACCCCACATTATTGTGAGAGGTTAGCTGGCCCCATTGCAGGTGCTATGGGGCTGCCTGGTGCTATGGCACTTCCAGCTCCTATCGCCTCACCATCCCAATCTATTGTTTTGTACCCTCCTAACAATAAAGCTGATATTCCTGCAGCCCAGCATTTAGTATTACCCACACAGCCGTATATGTGGCTGCAGAAGCAGCCAAAGATGGATGGGCCCCTCTGCCACTTCCAGGCCTAGGATTGCAATGGATCACAGGAAAGAGGGGCTAGAAAGGACCACATAAGGTTATCTAGTCCAGACTGCTGCTCAAGGCAGGATCATCCTTGCCTAAACCATCCCAGCCAAGTGTCTGTCCAACTTGCTCTTGAAAACTTTCAAAGATGGCGATTCCACGACTTTTCCTTCTCACTCACCTTTTCTACAGACATATTTAGCTCTCAATCTTTCCTTGCACAGCATACATTTCAACCCCTGTATCATCTTTGTTGCTTCCTTCTGGATCCTCTCCAGTTTCTTTCCATCCTTCTTAAGTTGCAGAGCCCAGAGTCACACACAGTACTCTAGTTGAAGCCCAACCATCACTGAATAGAGTCAGTCTTTATATCAGTCTTTCAGGTACCACCCTACCCTGCCTCCTCTGCCTTCTGCCATACTATATTTCTGTGAAGGCCACATCAAATTGCATTTGCTTCTTTTTAATGATTGCATCACCTCACTCCAATTATTCATCATTACTACAGGGAGGCTGTGGTAGGCAAGCTGTGGAATCTCCATCGTTGGAGGTGCTCAAGAAAAGGCTGAATAAACACTGGCCAGGATGATCTAGAAGCATGGAAACATAAGTCTATGCTGTACATTTTATATTTCCCACGTTTCTGGACTTCACTGGTTGCCATAAGGGGGCACAAAGGAATTTTTTCCTTTCCTGTTACTGCATCTGTCAAAAGTGTTTTGCCTTTCTCAGAAGTATTGGGTACTGGCTGCAGCCAGGGCTGAGGTTTGACTGGGTGCCAATGTGCCTGCTGGGACTAAACCCTGGAGGTTGTTAGCTAAACGGTCTTGCCCCTCTGCTCGAGATCAGACTGATCAACCACATTTGGGTCAGGAAGGAATTTTACCTCTTAGTCAGATCGGTGTGGCCTGCGGGGGTTTTGCCTTCCTCTGTAGTGAGGGGCATGGTCCTCCACCTTGGATCTCTCTTGTGTATTTTAACAACTCTCACAGCAGTGTGATAGTGATCACCAGTGTCCCCCTGCCTTACTAGTGGCAGGTTAAGTTGTGCAACAGGCATGATTTTGTAGGTTTAATAATAAGTTAGATAAGGATCCATATGGGATGGTTTGGATAGGGATGATCCTGTCTCAGGAAATGTGTTGGGCTAGATAACCTCCTGAGGTCTCTTCCAGCTTTACTTTTCTCTGAGTCTGTCATTCTACATTGTTGGCTTATGCTGACTCTGTAATCCACTAAAACTCTCTAATGCCTCTCAGCAACACTGCTGCTTAAACCAATCATCTGCATTTATACATTTGGGTTTTTTTCTTCCTTCGGCCTAACACCTTATATTTGTCTTGATTGAATTTCATTCTGTTGCCTAGTACCCAATTCTCCAATCTAGCCAGATAATTTTGAATACTTCTGCCCACCAAAATACTTTCAGGCTATCCTAGTTCTGTATCATCTGCAAGTGTAAGATCAGAAAGCTTTCTATTGCAGCATCCAAATAATTAATAAAAATGTGAAATGGCACCAGACCCAGAACAGACCCCTGTAGAATCTCCTGCCAGTCTTCAACAATTCACTTATAGTTACCCTGCTTGTGGTTATTCAGTCAATTATGTATTCCCCTAACCATAAGTATATCCAGCCCACACTTCTCTATTTTATCCATGATAAAGGCATGTGGTCCAAATATATTAAGTGGGCATTAAATTAGCCCTTTTCCAGTTCTCTGGGACCTTGCCTATCACCCATGACTGCAAGTATTATTGTCAGTGGCTCTAGGATGTCTTCAATCTTTTCCCTTAGCACCGTGGGATAAATTTCATCAGATCCTGCTGAGTTACATTGATTCATGGTTGTTAAAAATTCTCTGACATGCTCTTTACCTGTTGTTATCTGCATCAATTTTGGTAGCTGCCTTGTTACTGTTTACCTGTGAAGACTGAGGCAAAGTAGTCATCGAGGAGCTCTACATTCTTTTTGTCTCCCACTAATAGACCATCCTTACTACTGAGCAGGGGACCCAAAGTTTCCTTGGTCTTTTTTTTTCTATCTGACATATTCATAGAGACCTTGTGTTGCTTTTAACATTCTTTGCCAGCAGTATGTCATGTTTCACCTTTGCTTTCCTGATTTTGTCCCTGCAAATTCCTGCAGCTGCTTGGCATGCATCCTTAATGACTTACCTTTCCTTCCAGCGACTAGATGCTTCTCTTTTGATTTTGAGGTAGTTAAGAAGCACCTTGTGTGTCCACATGGGTCTCCTGCTGTTCTTCTCATCATACCACCTTGTGGGAACAGCTCCTTGTTGAACTTCTAATATCATGTCCTTTAGAAGCTGCCAGACCCCCTGGACTCCTTTTATCTTTCCATCTGTCTATCTATGGCAATACTATTTCTCTGAGTCAGTTTAAATCTGCCCTTTTGAAATCTATTGTCTTAATTCTCTCGATCTCATATCCCCTTTCTTACAATCATGAATTCTATTATATCATAGTCACTTCTTCACAAGTTTTTGATCACCTTCACGTTCTCAGCCAAGAAAGGGTGTTTGGCTTTTCCCATGCTTTTAAGCTTTGTTCACTGCTACATGGAGTCAAGAAGAAAAGCTTCCCTTCCTGTTGCTACATGTGCAAGGGGTGGGGGGGGCGTTGTTTTTTGCTTTCCTGAGAAAGCAAAAAGGTGGTTATTACACGCCTACACAACCACTTTGGGTGGTTGTTACAGTCAAGACTGGGAATTTTGCATGATGTATGCCGATTCTCCTACTGGGACTAAAAATCTGGAGGTTCCAGGCTAGATCTTCCTACACGCAAGGCACCAGTTGCTACTTTTGGGATTAGGAAGGAATTTTACCCCAAGGTCAGGCCAGCATAGATTGGGGAGGGGAAAGTGGTGCTGCCTTCCTTTGTAGCAGGGGGCATGGCTCTCTGCCGTGGATTTCTCAAGTGTATTTTAACAACTACTTCCTACCCTTGCAACAGCAGGACATTGACAGTGCCCTCATTCTTCTGCTTTACTTGTAGCAAATCAGGGTGTTTTTGAATTTGGGGGCAATATGTCTCATAGTTGTGTGAGAAATTTGTTCATGCAGTTTTAAGAGTAGGTTAGACACGCACCTGGCTGTTACGGTTGAGATCCTGAGCAGCAGGTAAAATTAGATGACATCCTGAGGCCTCTTCTATACCTACTTCTCTACGGTGCTATCGTTCTACGAATCGTTCCCCGTTGGTCAGAACAAGGTCCAACAGAGATGGTCATATCCACCACTTTCTTTCTGGAGCAAGAAGTCCTCCACAGAAGATACCTGATATTGTACATTTGACTTTATTTTTCTTCCTACTGCTACCACTGAAATTGATATCCTCCATCAGTGCTCATACCTCTTGAAGGTTGGTGCCTGTCTCTTTAAAGGAAGAAGGGTTGGTATTTCTTCCAGGTGTTGGGTGAGCGGCAGGATCTTTTCTTTAAGAACGGGGTGGGAAGTAGGGGTCCCTCTGTGCTAACAGGTAATGTCTGCCCCTTTAAGAATGGCGAGGGGAGCTGGAGGGGGAGTCACTCCAGAGTGACTCAGCACTTTCTGGAGTCCATATAATCCCAGCGTCAGCCGCTTTGATTGTTTTGCAAAGACGCAGAGAAAGTGAGTGCAGGGGAGCCAGGTGTCTGCGCCAGCACAGACCTTTCCCTGGTGGGATGAGGGATGAGGGATGTGGATAGACTGGGCTTGTGCTGGGGCCTAGATTCCTGGTCCTGGGATTGCACCTGTGCAGTTGGGGTGTGGACCCTGGGGCCCTCTGGGTGTTGCTTGACCCTTGCTTTAATGTGGCTCTGTTCTTTTCTAGTGCCAGGCCCTTTCACCATCACCTACTTTCCTCTGCGTGGTGAGTGTGGGGAGTGGCGGGTGGGGCTGACCCTGGGCGGATGCTGGAAGTGTTGGAGCAATCTGGCTACCACCAAACACGAAGAGGATGTATTCCCCTGACTCAGATCTGTGTCCTTCAACAATGACTTACAGATCCTGCTATCCCAGGAATGATCAAAATACAGCCCGTGGGGCAGATCAAGCCCTCCAAGGGATTTTATCTGGCCTGCAGCAGGTCCCTCAGCCCTGCCTAGCCCATGCGTGGGGGATAGCTGCAGCTATGGATGTGCAGCTGGTTCTGCTGCCCCCAGGCACACAGCAAAGAAGGGGCAGTGCAGCAGCTGGACTCCCCTCCACAGCAGCAACAGCAGTTCCTTCCAGCTACTGCAGCCAGGGTCATTGCTGCTGGACCCAGCCCCAATTCCCGGGCACTCAGACCAGTCAACCCTGCACCCACTGCCAGGGGCACCAGACAGAACAGGCAGGTAACCAGGGTCTCCACAGAAACCAGCCCAGGACCCTGTGGGCAGGACACGCCCGGCAGGCAAATGGGTTGGAGCCACAGGTGGATAGGGAGTGGCAGCATCTGAGAGCAGGCAGGGCCAGGGCTAGGATCCTGGGGAAGAGATGGTGCAGAGCCATGTGGGGAGCAGATTGCAGTTCTGCCTCTGCCCCACGTTGAGACCACCCCAGAATCTGAGCCTGGCCCACCCATCGTGCTCCCGGATGGCGCTCCCCAACCACGTGTGCCCGTCCCATCTGCCTGGCCAAGCACACTTTGCCTGCAGGGGTCTCAAGCCAGTCTCCATGGAGACCCTGTCCACCCACACTATCCAGGATCCAGGACTGGTTTAGTAATCTACTACTTAGGGAGTTTTGGTGAGCTGTTGCAGGCTAA
Organism: Caiman crocodilus; assembly: GCA_030014935.1. Lineage (NCBI taxonomy): Eukaryota > Metazoa > Chordata > Crocodylia > Alligatoridae > Caiman > Caiman crocodilus. The sequence continues at coordinate 123,073 of JAGPOW010002169.1, read as the reverse complement.
GGGGTGGAATAGGGTGCTGACCTGGCATGTAACAGCTCAACAAAACTCTCTAAGTGGCCTTTTCAGCCTAAATAATTACCCACTCCTGAGCTTGTACCTCGCTGGGCTGTCCCAAGCCCTGCTGGTGTTCCCCTAGTCCAGATCCCCAGCACCTATCATCCCAAACCTGGGTCAACCCCAGCCCTGCCAGGATCTCCCACTTTTGACCCCTAACCTTACCTGCCCACAGAGGGAGCAGCCTGTGCTTGCTCATGGTATGTTTTTCTGCCTAGCAAGGCTGTGTGGGGGGCATCAGAATGAGGTGATGTCTGTCTGTCCCTAGGGCGTGCTGAGGCCATACGGATGCTGCTGTCTGACCAGGGACAGCAGTGGAAGGAGGATGTGGTGACCCAAGAGCTGTGGCAGAAGGGAGAGCTTAAGAAATCCTGTGTAAGTGACTTTGCCACCCCAGACATGCATACATGCATAATCCCATTATCCCTCTCAGCACAGCTGTCAAACAAGGGACAGAGCAGAGCCCCCACTCAGCCATGGGCGAACACAGCACTCCCTCTAGCCCTCTCCCCTGGACTGGTCCCATGTGCCCAATGGCCTGACCCCCTATCATTGTGGGTCAGGATGTGGAGAGCTGCAGAAGTCCTCCCTTGGTCCTGACAAGCATGCTGTGTGCTATGGCACCTTATCCCCCTTGATTTGCCTCCGTCTGTTTCACCCTAGGATTGTCTCTGGGAAGGTGCCTAGCTCTGTACGTCTCCTGATGTTCAGGTCAAGAAAGCCCGCATCACCCCTACATTGGGGGCTACCCCCTTCTACCTCTGCCTTCTCTCCCTTTATAGCTGTTTGGGCAGTTGCCCAAGTTCCAGGATGGAGACTTGACCCTCTACCAGTCCAATGCCATCCTGAGGCACCTGGCCAGGACATTTGGTAGGCCAGGGAGGGCTATTGGGGCAGGGTTAGAGCTCAGTGTGGGGGATGGGTCTGAGGGAGCGAGCAGTGTTTTGGGAGGGCTCTGAGTCTGGGGGGAGTGGAAGCCGTTTAGGGGAGTGCAGATTGGAGCAGCAGAGATGGAGTAGGCAGTGGGGGCAATTTCGAAGGTGCAGAGTACAAGGAGGGTGGGCATTGGCTTGGAGGTAGGGGAATCAGGCTGTGGGGCACATGGGCAGAGTCACCTGAAGCTGACATCAGTGCCCTGTGCAGGGCTGTATGGAAAGGACTTGAAGGAGGCAACGCTGCTGGACATGGCAAATGATGGTGTAGAGGACCTGCGCCGCAAATATATTCATCTGATCTTTGAAAACTATGTGAGCAAGATGGGGGGCAGACACCCTGGGTGGGGAGAGGGGGGCAAGTTAGATGAGGGGGTTGGTGGGCTGGCCCAGTGGATAGCCTTCACGTGGGTATATTGGTGGGAGCAAAGGGGGCCCTGGTGCAATGTGGGGATCAGGGAACAGAGCCTGGGGGATCGGAGGGACTGGCTCCATCATGGAATGCTGCCACTGGAGATGTGTAGTGTTCCTGTGGTGTGGATTTGGGGTCCCAGGTTGGGGATGGCCCTGACTCTGACTCATCTCCTCCCAACACCCTCCTCCCTCCCCGTTCTCCAGGATGATGGCAAAGCAGCCTATGTGGAGGCACTGCCAGTGGAGTTGCGCCCCTTTGAAACACTGCTGTCCCAGAATCGTGGAGGACAGACCTTCATTGTGGGAGACCAAGTAAGTTCAGGGAAGAGGGGGGAGATGAGGTTCTTCCCTAATACTCCCATCAGAGATATTGGGGCATCTGTTCATTAGTCTCTTTGCTCTTGGCTCCTCCTAAGGAGATGCCCTTATGTACTGACTCTGCCTTCCCTGCAGATTTCCTTTGCAGACTACAATCTGGTAGAGCTGCTGCATGCTCACCTGTTACTAGCACCTGGCTGCCTCAATGCCTTCCCACTTCTATCTGCCTATGTGGAGCAAGTAAGCGCCCGGACCCGCCTACGTGCCTTCCTTGACTCACCTGCCCATCGCAACCGGTCCATCAATGGCAGGGACAAGCAGTGATGCCTCCCTAAACCACAGATCCACAATAAAGCTGCTGCCAGAAAAGACTGGGGTTGCTGTTTTTATGGGGCTGGGGCAGAGTGTGGTTGGGGACACATTGGTTGAGCCACAGGGGTGGGTGCTTCTGGCTGGCAAACTGGTCTGTGCCTGGAGCTGTGTCTGGCAGAAGGAATCTATGCTTGCTCAGTGCTTTTCAGAAAGGGAGCCTCGATGATGGTGTTGTTGCTAGATTCATCCTTTCCTGGCCCAACCCGAGGGACACCGTCTCTCCTATGGATACTTTGGTAGTTCAGTAGCAGCTCAACCAAAGTGGTACATGCCCAAACTCCTGCAGTGGCAGAGAAACCCAAAAATCCTGGTCTGCAGCCTGGTTGTGCTGTCACTGGCTGATACCAATATTGTCACTTGCAGCCTTGGCTGTTGCTGTGATGCTGGGTGGGGTATCTCCTGATAAGCAAAGGCCCTACCCTGAGACACTACTTCTGCCCCAGCAAGCTACTGGTTTGGGGGCTCAGGAATGGCTTGGGAGCATAGGTGGAGCCAGTTAATGGGGCAGCTCACCATGCCCACATTTTCCAGGACTTCAGTACTTGGGGAAGGTGGAACAGCTGTCACAGCCTGCAATGCAGAAGGTTGCCTCAGCTGGCCCAGGCAGACACTAGCTTATGCCAGGCATGGCTAAAACATGGCTAAACAGGAGGCATGGCAAGGGCAGCTCTGGCAGGTCAGTAGACCTACAGAAAGAGGCATACCTGGCTACTATCCCCTGCTGCTGGAGCCCTGTGCAGGCTAGGGGGCAGGTCCCATTCCTTGCATCAACTCAAGAAGCCAAAGCCAGCCTTGGCCTGCCAGCTGTCACCCCCGGCACTAGCATCACTTCCACATCATACTTAAGTGAGGGGAAACGGCAGGCCTCTGGCATGCTGGCTCCTTGCTCCTCACTCTGCCCAACTCTTGGCCCATAGCTGATGGAACCCATGTGGCCCCAGTGTGGGCCAACATCTCATGCATCTGTTTTGCAGAGCCAAGCCCAGCCCTAAAGGAAAGACGACTCAACTTTCATCGATTCAGATGCTAGGGTTGGAAGAGACCTCAACAGATCATTAAGTCCAATCCCCTGCCTAGCCAGAAAAGTGCTGGGGCCAGATGACTGCAGCCAGATGCCTACTCAGCCTCCTCTTAAGAGACCCCCAAGGTAGGGGAAAGCACCACCTCCCTTAGAAGCCCATTCCAAATTTTGGCCACCCTTAACCATCACCACCTGTCTCCCTGGCATGCAGGATCCAAGCTGGATGCCATAGAGGGATGAGAACCACCAGCATGATTCATTAGCCCATGAGAAATGAAGGGCCCAGTGCCTATGCTGCTTGAATAACTGGGCCCCAACTCCTGCACTGCACAGGCAACCTTGATAGATGCAGTAGGGACTGGGATTGTGCCTGAGCCCTCCACCCCCACCAGGGCGTCACATATTTCCAAAGGCTTTTGGCGGCATCCTAGGTGCCCGCCCAAGCCCGGAGGCTCGGGGTTCAGATGCCCCCAAGTGCCGCTGGCCCTCGGCCACATGGCCGCAGGAGCAAGCTAGGGAGGAGCCTTTCCACCGTGTGGGCTTTAAGCCCCAACAGCTCTGGGGGTCCTGAACGGTGCCGGGAGAGCAGTTGTCCCCGGGGCTTAAAGCAAACCGCCTTCCTGGACCCAGACACGTGGCGTTTCCCCTGCCAGGTAAGTACTCTCCCAGCCGGGGAGCCCTAGTCAGGAGGGACAGTGGGGGAGACTGCTTCCAGTCCGGCCTGAGAGCACAGCCCCCGGGAGCCAGACGCGGAGGTCAGCAGCGCTCGCTAAGCCCCGCGGTCCGACTTTTTCAACAAAACACAGGCGGGGAGCGGAGCGCGGAAGCGGGTTACAGAATTCCCGGCGACACTTCCGCAACTGCGCTCTGCAGCCCCACACCGCTTAACGTCATCAGCCCGCGCCGCAGGGCCGGTGACATAATTTATGCGCAGCCCCGATAGGTGAAGGTGACGGCGCCGGGAGAGCGAGCGCCCGTGCCCCGATGGCCGCGCGCCAGCTCCTCCTGCTCCGCGGGGCCGCCCCGCTCCGCCGTTCGCTCTCGGCCGCCGCCGCGCCGCAGTCGGTAAGTCCCGTTGCAAGCGGCCCCTGCGGGGACGGGACGGGGGAGGTGGTGACGGCCGCTCCGTGTTGTCCCCGCAGGCGGCCCCGAAGAAGACGCAGTTCGGGTCGCTGCGGGACGAGGACCGGATCTTCACCAACCTTTACGGCCGACACGAGTGGAGGTGAGCGGCAGCGCCGGCCCTGCCTGCTCCCTGCCCTGCTCGGGCCAGACCGAGCACCTTCCGCCTCGCTTTCCTTCTCGCGCAGGTTGCAGGGGGCTCTGAGCCGGGGAGACTGGTACAAAACCAAGGAGATCTTGCTGAAAGGCGTGGACTGGATCCTGAATGAGATCAAGACTTCTGGCCTCCGGGGCCGCGGCGGGGCTGGGTTCCCCACTGGCCTCAAATGGAGTTTCATGAACAAGCCCTCGGATGGCAGGTGGGTGAGGCCGGGTGGCGCAGGGCAGGGGGAGCCCTCCTACCCTTTGCCAGGGTGGTGCTTGGGCCTTCTGTGGCAGGGGTGGGGCAGGATGGTCCCTGGGTTGTGGAAACCTCCTTTGTTTACAATCCTCCCTTTCCCTGTGGGAAATGGGAGGCATGTCTGGGTACGCTCCCTACCAGTCCTTGAACTAACAAGCATTTCCTAGCACTTGCTGCCTTACTCCCATCTTCCTGTGTAAGGGTGCTGTCCTGTTGTAGAGCTTGTGAGCCAGTGTGGCACCAGTCCCCAAAATGAAGTGTCTGGACTCCCACAGCGGGAATGGCTCTGGACTTTTACTGCTGGGAGTAGTAGCTAGTGGTTGGCATGCAACTAGCTCAGCTGTTTGTGGAGATTGCTGCTTCCTAGAGAGGCTCCTAGATCCCAGCACAGGTGCCTGCTGTTGGCTGGTGCTATGTGGCCTGTGTGTGTTCCAGACCCAAATATCTGGTGGTGAACGCCGATGAGGGTGAACCAGGCACTTGTAAGGATCGTGAGATTATGCGCCATGACCCACACAAGCTGGTAGAGGGCTGTCTAGTAGCAGGTCGTGCCATGGGGGCCCGTGCTGCCTACATCTACATCCGTGGGGAATTCTACAATGAGGCCTCCAACCTTCAGGTGAGGAGGATGTGCATGCTTCATTGCTGGTTGGCATGTGGGCATGTCATTGGTGAGTATCTGTTGGAGGGCCAGAAATTAGCTGCGCTGACTTATCTCCCCTTGCAGGTGGCAATCCGTGAGGCCTATGAGGCAGGGCTTCTAGGTGAAGATGCATGTGGCTCAGGGTACGCCTTTGATGTGTTTGTGGTGAGAGGTGCTGGGGCCTACATTTGTGGGGAGGAGACTGCTCTGATTGAATCCATTGAGGGCAAGCAGGGAAAGCCACGCCTCAAGCCACCCTTCCCAGCTGACGTAGGTATGACCCTTCCCAGACGCACACTCCATTTCTCTAGAGGTGGGCTTCAGTCTTCCTTTCTAGAAAGGTATTGGTACAGTTCTTTCTGTCTACTCCTTCCTCAGGGAGCTATTCTCAAATTCCCGTCTTTTGGATGATGTGGGTATTACCATCCCTGTATGCTTTCCATCCCCAGGGAGTCATCCCTCAAACTGATACCCAGTAGACATGGGTATTACCCGACCTCCACAAGAGCTGTACTTCAGACCATCCCCCCGGCACATGTAGGCATGACCTGCTTTCCATATCCCTGGAAGCACAGCTCTAGTCAGAGAGAAATCTAATGTCTATGGCAAGTGTGGCAGAATCTCTATGCCCATCCTTTGTTTTACCTTCATCTCTCTCTCCTCTACCCATTTCCCAGGTGTGTTTGGCTGTCCCACCACTGTAGCCAATGTGGAAACTGTGGCTGTGGCTCCCACCATCTGCCGGCGTGGTGGGGCCTGGTTTGCTGGTTTTGGGCGTGAACGTAACTCTGGCACTAAGCTTTTCAACATCTCGGGGCATGTGAACAACCCATGCACAGTGGAGGAAGAGATGTCAGTGCCACTTAAGGAGCTCATTGAGAAACATGCAGGTGAAATATCTGGGCCTTGAGGCCATACTCATGCCCTTACCCCATGCTGCAGGGCCTTCGGGCTGGCTTGCAAGCCTGCCTCCAGGTACTATGGTTCTTGCAGACCTGGCCTGGGGAACGCATGCTGTGCTCAGTTCTGTGCTATGCCTGACTTCACTCCTTTCTCTCTGCCCAGGAGGTGTGTGTGGTGGCTGGGACAACCTGCTAGCAGTGATCCCAGGGGGATCCTCCACCCCACTCATCCCCAAGTCAGTGTGTGAGACAGTGCTGATGGACTTTGATGCACTTGTGCAGGCACAGTCTGGGCTTGGTACAGCTGCTGTCATTGTCATGGACAAATCGGTATGGCTTCCTTCTCCCTTGCTATAGCAGGTGGTACAAGGCCATGCAGTACAGCACTTACTGTCTCCTTCTCTTCCAGACGGACATTGTCAGAGCCATTGCCCGCCTTATTGAATTCTACAAGCATGAGAGCTGTGGGCAGTGCACTCCCTGTAGGGAGGGTGAGTGAGAGCTGGGTGTGCTTGAGCTGATTGGTGTGAGCTACAATAGGTGCTATGGGGTAGTGACTACTGTGCTCTCTCTGCAGGTGTGGATTGGATGAACAAGGTGATGTGGCGGTTTGTGCAGGGCAAGGCCCAGCCAGCAGAGATTGATGCCCTGTGGGAGATCAGTAAGCAGATTGAGGGTCACACCATCTGTGCCCTGGGTGATGGAGCAGCTTGGCCTGTGCAGGTAAGTGGGTAAGGCTGAGCATGAGGGTGGGGTAAGGTTGATAGAACAAGTGAGGAGGGGATTGGAACTAGTTTGCGAGGGGTCAGATGCATGTGCTGGCTTGGAGAAGGATGCAACTCTGGTAATAGAGTTCAGAGTATGTATCCTAGCCAAGCTGATTCCACCTTCTTCACTTCCTGTAGGGTCTCATTCGGCACTTCCGCCCAGAGCTAGAGGAACGAATGAGGCGGTATGAGGAGTCGGCTCAACAGGCATTGGCATGAGGGCTAATCAATCAGGAGAGGTGGCACTCCCCTCTGCATGTGATCAGGCACACCTTTTTTCTGTGGTAGGAGGGCAAGGACTAAGTGCTTCATCTTGTGGTTGCTGCGGGGGAGCACGTCTGCTAGTAGGTTGGCAGGTAGGAAGGGGACTGCTTCCTGATTTTTGGTGAGGTTTTTTCTATGTGTTTGGGGGTGAGAGGGGCTGCTGCCTTTCTGCCCTTCTTGCTGGATGAACTCCCCAATAAACACAGTTGTGCTCATGGGCTAGTGATTTATCTCCCTGATGGGTAATGAGAGTCAGAGATGTCACAGGCAGCAGCTGGGACAGAGCCAGGAACTCAGCACTGTTGGCTTATTAATACTCAGATGAAGGTTAAGGACCCTCTGTTCATCTCAGTACTGCTCAGAAGGTGGAAAGAGGCC
>JAGPOW010002169.1:88640-99185 GCA_030014935.1 Caiman crocodilus | reverse complement strand
CCTCGCCCAAGTCAGCAACGAAGATGTTGAACAGCGCAGGCCCAAGGACTGAGCCCTGGGGGACCCCGCTGCTCACATCTCTCCAGGTCGAGTACGACCCATCTACCACTACTCTCTGGGAGCGCCCCGTCAGCCAGTTCCTGACCCACTCAACCGTGCAGGGGGCAATGCCACAGCTCCCCATCTTTTTAATGAGGATGGGGTGAGAGACCGTGTCAAACGCTTTCCTGAAGTCTAAAAAGACTAGGTCGACAGGGGCGCCTGCATCCATGGATTCGGACACCTGGTCTTTTTTTTTGGTCACCAGGTAAAGGTGCTTTTGCCTTAAGACTTCCTTCCAACAATTTACCTTCACCTACTCCTCACATTGTGATTACTGACATATATCACCAGACGGCTGACAAGCCACTCTTGCATACTGAGACTGATACAACAGGCATATATCAGTGCTGGACTAAAGTAGATATGATCCTTCAGAGTAAACAGACACCTCTCCTCATAATTAAGTCAAAGCTGTACCAAGATATCAGATTAAACCCCTCCTGCTCAGTACCACTGCACCTCATAAACTGACCACCACTGGAGAGTATGTAGACTAGAGAAACACTGTCATTAACACAGAGGACCCAAGCCAACCCAAACAGTGACACTTTAATTTAGTCTCCATATTTTCTTATGTGGCAAGCAACCACACCTGCCAAATGCAAGGCTCAGGTGCAGCTCAGTTTCTCTGACTCAGAGGAAGCCTCCCTCATACCACCAGGCACCTGGGAGCTGAAAACCCACCCCTGCGCACACCCCAGGAGAGGCTGGGGGGGCATGTGCCCCCTCCAGTCTGTGCACAGGGCAGATGTGGAGCCGGGCTCTGTGTGCTGGGCTCTACGCCCCAATGCCGCTGCCTCTGAAGCCATGCAACACCATGTGCCTGCCACTGCTGGGCTGTGCCATGTTCCCTGCCTGCCCAGCTGTGGGATGCACATGGCATCGTGCACCTCTGGAGGCAGTGGCAACAGCAATGGCAGTGGAGCACAGAGCCATCTCCACCCTGCGCACAGATCGGGGGATGCGTACCATCCAGGCCTCCCCTGAGGTACATGCAGCACCAGAGCCCCCTACACCCTGGATGAGCCTCTGACCTTCCCACGACCCGCCCCGGGGCCCCATTTACCCCAACCCCAGCCCCTTCCTCTGCCCCACTCCCTTCCTCACGGTCTGCCCCCCACATGGCCCTTCCCTCTCCCCCATTCTGTCACAGACTAACCTGCTGGGTGGGGTGTGTGTACACACACCCTCAGCTTCCCCACCCCCCCCCACAAATAATTTTTTCTCCCTCCACCTGTGCAACCTAGCCAGGGGCTTTGTGGGCTGGGCCATGGGTTGGCTGAGCAACAGGCTAATGAAATAATTAGCTGGCACCTGCAGACAGGCAGCTGATCAGAAGGAGGCAGAGTCCTGGGCGCGCACAAGCCCCAGGCTGGGCTGGTAGGGGTCAGTGCTCTGGCAACTGTCTGGGGAAGGCGCTCCCGCGCAGGAAAACTACCTGGCGTCTGGCTGCCCGTTCTGCTGCCCGCGAGACTAGCAAGGCTCCCAGAGCTAGGAGGCATGCTGTACTCGCGGGAGAAGTTTGTCTTCTTCAAGCGGTAGAGCATGCTCCCTTTGTTAGTGGTATGTTATAGCTCCAGGGCTTACCCTTGTATTGTTGTTTGAACCGGAGGTTTGGGATGAGGCTGTAAGGGGAGGCAGAAGAGATAAGGGCCAGAGGGTCTGGTGACAGCAACAGGCAGAGTTGAGCTAGTGCCTCAGGGCCAGGTCCATCACAGTGGGCCTAGGCTAGAAGGCCTCGCCAGATTAAAAGGTCTGAGGCTGAGTAGGTAGAGATCCCAACAGAGAGAACAACATCTGTGTAACACCTGCAAGGCATGGGGTATGGTAAAGGGGAGATGTGGAGCCGCTCACTTAGTCCATCAGGCTTAAGGTGTCCTGTGAGGCACTGATTTGGAGTGAGACCTGGCAAGGGGTCCAAGGACCCGTAGGGTCTAAATAGGGTTCAACAGAACTGTGGCTACACAAACTCGCAAGCAGCTTCCCTACTTATTCTTTTTACCAACAAGATGTGGCAGGTGAGACTGGAACGTGCCCTCAGGGTGGAGCTGGCATGATCACAGAGCCCTAGGACATCACAGCGAGCCCTGAGGCTCCTGTGCCATGGCACCCTCCTTCCGTGGGAGGGTGCTATTCACTAACCAGCTAATCCTGCTCATGCTGTGGAAGTAACTCGACACCCTGCCCATGCTTCAGGTATCCTGGCTAACCTTTAGAGACAGGTTGTTGAGGTTCTTCTGGCCAGGATGATGTTGGGTCCCTTCAGGTGCCCTATGCTTCCCCTTGTGTACAGTGGGGGTGGGGGAGGCCAGAGCTGTCTCTACAGACGGGTATATCTGGTTTTCCATCTTCAGGCCATGCAGAGGCTCCTCTGTAGCATCTGTACTCATGCAGCATGGTGCCTGATGACGTGTGCCTACCCCCAAGGGTTCTAATATGACTAGCAACTTTTTTATCTGAGGTCTGCCATACAAAACCTTTGCTAAAGGCAAAGATCCCTGATGCACCAACCTATATTCCACCTTAGTCCCAAGATCCAACAGAGATCAAGGTTGTTGGCTCCTGCATGAAGTCCTAACCTCAAGTGTGCATCTGATGAACTTTATGGACTCCCCCAATTAGTGCGCTTTCTGTTGCCAGAGGGAAACTGGAGTGTACTAGGCTGCTGCTCCTCTTTTGCCACCTCCTATTCTTGAGGATATATTTGCACTATTCCTTTCGCTTTTTAATTTATGCACACCCAATCCATGGTTTCTCAAAGTCCCAGGACCTCCTGCTCAACCTCCTCTTGACCTTGGCGAAGATGTCCATCTGCCAGACCAAGAAAGAGATAGTGACAGGGGAAACCTGAGTTACTGTGGCTCTTGCTTACCCTTGTCTGTGCACATCCCTGAGCAGAGTTTCACTGGGCAGTGTCCCCTGGCTCCTTAGATGCATTCAAGGTGCAGTAGGCACTAGCTGGAGTTTTCTGTTTCGTGTCCTCCCTAGTTCATAACTTATGTCCTGCACTCCTGTTCCTTTTTTGTCATGATTTATCCCACAGAATTAGTTGTCCATTCAGTGGTCTCCCTCTAACTACTGAGGGGGGCTTGTAATTCCTGGTGGACTTAGACCAGGCATAGGCCATTATTTTGTCTGGAGAGCCACTTTAGGAATTTCGGTGAGCTGTTGAGGGCCAGGAGGGTAGGGAAGCTGACCTGAACCAATGCAGCATGGGAGGGGGGATAATTGATACTATCCAACCTGAACCTGTCTGCCCCACACCCACTCACAGGGATGCCGGATGGAAAGGGTGGATGGGATCTCCAAGCAGGCCCACCAGGACCCCCACAGACAGGGCATGCTCAGCTGGGTGGATGGGATGCAGCTGCAGGCAGATGAGAAGCAGCATCTGGAGGTGGGTGAGGGCTGAGGCTGGGATCACGGGGTAGTGACAGCACTGGGCCAGAACCCAGGGCAGAGCCATGATCCACTCCCTGCATGTTACTGCCCCATCATCCAAACCCCAGACCTGGCCTTCCCCACCTTGCCCCACCTCACTCCCATGATGCTTCCTGCCCTTCCGTGGCCCCGTTCCATCCACCCAGCTGAGCATACCTGCCCTCAGGAGCTATAAGACAGTCTGTGGAGACCCCACCTGCTCCATCTGATGCCCCTGGTGTTGGGTGCAGGGTAGATGGGCCAGGGTGCCCAGGCAGTGGGGCCAGATCCAGCAGCAGTGGAGACACTAGTGGAAGTAGCAAGAAGGAAGCACCACTGCAGAGACTGCAGGAAGAGGAGTCCAGTCATTGTGCCATCTCTGCCCTGCCATGTGCCTGGGGGCAATGGGACCAGCTGCACCTGCATAGAATCCCTTGGTGGGCCAGATGTGGCCTGCAGGCCATATTTTGTATACCCCTGGCTTAGGCCTATCATCATTCTACAGTGAATAGGCCTGTCTGACGATGAAAAGGGGTAGATACTTTAGGAAAGTATATAAACAAGGTCATCCTTTGTCTGGCCTTCCCTGACATTAACCATCAGGGGATACACCCCTGAATATCTTATCTAAGAGCTCCCAATGGAACTGTCCTCCAGGATTTTGTCTAATCCCTTGTTGAATCAAGTTATACTATCTGCTTGTACAAATTCTATGGCACTCAGTTCAGCAAACTTACTCAGTGTGTAAAAAGTACTTCCTCTTGGGTTTTCTCTTTTTTTGTTTTTAAACCGGCCTCCTGATCATTTTCATGAATTCTGCAGTACATAGTATATTGCATCAGAAAATACACTACCCATTTCAAGCCCTTTATTTACTTAAATGCTTATTTAGTACTTTTTCTCCTTCCACTTACGAACTTTGTCCTCTTATTTGCATCACAGTTGTGAAACGGGTTACGTAAACAACAGGAATCTACTATACTGATAAACTGAACTAGCACATCCAAGAGTTGCTGGGTGGATATCGGTTACTCGGTGGTTAGTTAACCAAATGCCATCATGCTGAATTCAATCCTTTAACAATCAGTTGCTAAATGGTTAAGAGACTTGCAGACATCCCACTCAGAATTTATTAATATAATATTAATAATTCAGCACATTAACAGAAAAAATATAAGAATGTTTTTCGGCAATTAAATGGGAAAACATGCAGAAAAGTGTCACAAGAATTACTGGCGAGCTTAAGAAGATGCCTTACAGCAAGAGACGTAAAGAACCCCATTTGTTTCATTTTTCAAAAAGAGAATTCAAAGCCAAGAGTTACAATCAGGGAAGGGAGTGTTGGATATCAAATTAATTTTTAATCTGGTAAGGAGAGTTGTAGGAAGAACTTAGAAGTGGATGCTGAAGCCAGACTAAGTTCAGCTAGATATTCCTCATAAATTTTAACAATGAGGATAATTAACAAGTGGGGACAAGAGGAGGGGGAGGGAATACTCTCTAAAAGAACAATGTATTCTCCATACCTTGATGTCTCCAAACCAAAACAGGGTGTTTGGGGGGGGGGGTTGTTTTTTCCCCAAAGATGTTATAATCAAACATCAGATATCAGACTTGCAGCAGAGGATTTAGGGTGATATTTCATAGTCTAATATTACAGGAGGCCACACTAGGCTGGTCTATATTGTGGCAGTAACATGTCTTGGTGCAGACGGTGTGGGGCTATATGCCCATAAACTGTGCTAGGGAGAGTCACAAGCCATGTGAACACCTTCCCCCTTTGCTGCAGTGTATAGGAGCTCCCCTATCATGCTGCATCAAGCAACTGTGCCCCACACATCACCCCTGTGCCATGTGCCTTTGCAGGCCTCCCCCCTGCACCATGCACCTACTTGGCTCCAGGCTTACCCTCAGCTATGCTGCACTGCCCTGCCCCTCATGCGGTGGGGGCAGGTTGTGAAAACCAGGGGAGCGAAGGGGAGTGGCAACCAGGCAGAGCCCTGGGGTGCAACTTAACCCCTCAGGGGCAGCATATGGCCTACAGGTTGCCAGGTGGACAGTCCTACTGTAAATGATACTAAGCCGTATCTTGCCCAAGACAGAGACCGATTGATCTGGAGGCTGTGGTTGTATGAGAGTTGCACCAACAGCAAACCTGGAAGCCCGTGCAACTCAGATGCTGCTTTATTTCTCTGGGTACCAGATTGGGCTGGAGACAGGAATTGGGATGCTGATAGAAGCTGAGAGGCAACAGTACGGACCAGAGCTGGAGCAAGTATAATGTTTGCCCTTGGCCACTGGGTTCCTGTGATGGGGTACTTACTCAGACTTCCACGCCCTTGGGGTTTTGTCCTTAAGTCAGCATTCAGCAGAGACAGGTGGGATGGTAAACAGCTTTATCTTTATTGGGAACAGGATTCAGCAACACACACACACTCACAGCTTGCGGGGAGAACCACAACTAGGGTGGTCCTTGAGGTACCTCAGGAATAGAGGAGAGTTGCATTTAGTGCAACTGTCCCAACCACCATGAATACCACATGCCTCTCAAGGCTGGGGTGGTACGGTGAGCTCCCGCAAGTGGTCTTGGCGGCGGGGCCGTGGTGGCAGCGAGCTCTTGCAGGCAGCCGTAGCGGTATTGGCAGACAGAGAAGCAGGGGGTGCTGAGTGGTGAAAAAAAGAGGACATAAAGGTGTCTGGTTTCAGATCAATAGAGGACAGAGGACTAGAAAATTGGACTGCCCCCTATAAAACCGGACAAAACGGGACATAAAAAATGGCCACCCTAACCACAACCAACCACCACCACCAAACCACAGCCGCAGGGCATCACAGGGAAAGACTGGCATGTTCCCCTGCAGCCCTTTGCAGGTACACCCCATATACCACAGGGAGCACTGATAGGAGGCAATGTGGGGAACAGCTGGGAAGAGGCAGGGCTAAAAAGTAGACTTAGACATCAGCACTGTGGGGACTGAAGAGACATAAGCATGAAATGCTGCTGCATTAGAATTAATCCTGCTTTTCACCAGTGTAAATGACGGCAGAAGGTGCAGGCCAGCACAGCAGGGGGACCATGCTGACCCAATTTAGGAGTAAACTGTGGAAGAAATTATTTGCTTAAGTTCCCAACCTGGAAAGGGAACACCTGCAAATACTTCTGACCCCAATGGGGCTCGTTTCCCAGCTGAGACTCAAATAAACAGGAGACGAGGGTCTGGTCTTTTCAGTTTATTCTGCCAAAGGTCCCCCAACCTTAGAAAGGCAGAGGGGCCCTGGTTGCACTCTCACACACGTATTTATATTCTCTGGTTACATGATATTTCGCATGTGCAAAGCTTTAGCAGAAAATTACTAGTATTGCATGACTCTTCTTCAACATGCAGGGTAAGACCAAACAAGGCACAGGTCTGCCGTTAAGCTTGTCTATCATGCTTAGTTACTATGGGGGAAGTTGTGGGCCCCTGAAGGTACAGGCTGTGCTTCCCCTATTGCCAAAGGAAACCCCTTTCTCTGCACACAATTTCTAACAAACCCTACCCTGGGCAGGTGTCTACATATGTGTGCGTACAGAGGCAGATTTGGAGCTCATAGCAGCAGTCTTCTCCCACCCCCTCCAGCCCTGCACTGGCCCCCTGCGGCAGGGGAGCTGGGGACTGCATCCACAGCTGCCTGTGGCCAATGGCCCCCTTTAAAAGGCAGCCCTGCTCCCTGGCCCCCTCCCTTTCTGGCCTGGAGCAGAGTGCCGTGCCAGCATACTGCAGCTCTGCACCATGGCCACTCCACCCCTAGGCCCTGGCAGCAATGTCCATTGCACTGCCCCAGGCTCATGCTGGCCACCATGGTCACTGTGCTGCCCTGCTACAGTGACTGCCATCTGGCCCAGGTCAGTCTCAGCCCTGGCAGACCCCTGAGCAATGCAGCTGCTTGACCTGGCTCACTGCAGCGTCCGAGACCTCCTGCTGCCACACTGCTGCCTCCCCGACCCCAGCAGGAATGATGCTGATGCGCACTTGGACAGCTACCGGTGCCATCCACACACTCCCGGGCCAGCCAGTACTGGTAGCTGCACGTTGTCCAGACCATCTGGCATGATAAGCAATGGCTGGAGTCCTTTTGCATGACCCAGGCCACCTTGCAGGAGCTCCTTGAGCAGCTCCACCCACACCTAGAGCAGCAGGTCCCCACCATATGACTGCCCTTTCCCACAGAGACCCAGCTAGCCATCACCTTGCTCAATCAAGCTGACCATGCCTGCCAGCTTCACTATGTTGGCCACCTCTTTGGTATGGGAAAGGCCACCACTGGGGAGGCCATCCTGGAGGTGTGTGGCACCCTCCAGGATGTGTTAAGGCATACTGTGCTCTGGGTGCATGACCCTCTGGAGGGACTGGTGGGGTTCTGAGCCGTGGGCTTCCCCCAGTACATCGGGGCCCTGGATGAGACCCACATCTCTGTCACCTGCCCACCCCACAGCGACCTCCCCTACCACAGCTGGCAGGGCTTCCACTCTGTCATGCTCCAGGCTGTTTCAAGCACTGCAGTGCCTTCACTGACACGAGCATCAGCTGAGGGGCAGCATGTATGATGCCTCTGTTTTCCACAACTCTATTTTGCCAGCCCTGGAGAGCAGGCACGTTATGCCTTGGGTGCCAGACCTCCAGCTGGGAACAGTGGCACTCCTGCCGCTCCTCACTGGGGACCCTGCCTCGCTGCTCCTCTCTTGGCTTACGCAGCCCTACACCAGCCAGCTGGTCCCCCACCAGACACACTTCACTTGGTGCCTGGGCCAGACCCACACGCTGGTGGAGTGTGCCTTCAGCTGCCTGAAGGGACATGGGCACACTTTCACCACCTGCCTCAGAGTCACCAAGGCCAATATCCCTTGGGTCATTGTTGCAGCTTGCATGGACATCTGCAAGGCCTGGAGGGAGTTGCTTGCTGAAACCTGGGTGAAGGAGACAGCAGGCAGAGGACACCTGGCACTGGAGCACCAGTGGCAGCAACAGCAGTGACCCCTTGGCTGATGCCCCGAGCACGCTGCTTATCCACTAGTGGAGACCAGGGCACCAGGTGTGAGAGGTGCTGGCTGACCACCTGCTCCTGCATTCCCTATTGTAGCCTGCTTGGACCCTACGATCCCATCCGCACAGTGCTCCCCCAGCACCACATTCACTGGGGACAGTTCTCAGAAAAGCATTTTTGTCCTTTTCCCCCCCAACAAAACCCCCCCACCCCTCTCCACACCAGACCCTGTCTCCCCCTCTCCACTTCCCCACAGAGCCTCTCAACCACCCACCTCACCCACCACCAATAAAGCACTCTCTTCCCTAGGCAGACCCCTATGCAGTGCTGCGTTTGCCCTTCTGCGGTGGGGAGCAGTGGGCTAGGGTGCCTAGGTGGTGGAGCCTAGGGGACCTGCATCCAGCACCCCAGTCTCTAAAGTCATGATTTAGGGGGTCTCTGATTTTGTTAGGACATCATAATGAACAGACCGATTTTTTTTAAGACTCCCCTAAGAGTCAAAGAGTAATTCAAACCCTGCGCTCAGTATCAGGGGGCTGTGTGCTGCCTAGCCTCGGATTGCGGGTCATGCATGCACAGATGCCCTGGGACCATGATAAGTTGGCCAGGCAGGACCTGGCACAGGCAGCCACTGGCTGAGCCCCCGCAACCCTGCTCACTCCCTGCTGGGTGCTGGCTGCAAGCAGCCTGCCTCCCCAGGCCCCCTTGCAAGCCAGGACAAGCCTGGCTCCTGGGAGCGTGTGCTGCCATGGCTCCAGAGCCACTCTCCCCCTTCTGCTCTTGCAGGCCAGCCTGTCTCTTGTGCTGCCACCAAATCCCCAGCGCCCAGCCTCAGAGGGCAAGGGCAAGGGGCTCCCAGCCAACTGGGGAACAGAGCTGTTGGCACCTCCATCCTCCCTCCAAGGGGTCCTCTCCAGGAAGGTACCCAGGGGCCAGCCTCCCACTGCACCAGGTCTGCACTCAAGCATGCCCCTGCTAAGAGTATCCCGGGCACAACACGAGGAGCTGTTTACATGGACGGAGGGGTGTCCGACCCACTATGCCCTGCTGCTGATTGCCATGGTGCCTCAGGTGCACCTGTGAACGTGGCGTGGGACTCTGAGCTCCAACAGTGTGGAGGGCAAGTTTGCTCTGCCCTGCAACCTCTGTCTCTGCCTGGAGGGCTGCCTGTGGCTGCGCTACACGTCCCTGCCCCCCACAACCGAGGGCATCACTGCTGGCGTGGACGCATTCCTCCACGTGCCTAGCTGAAGGGGCACAGACTGCTCAAGAAAGTGTTGTACTCTCTTCCACCTCCCTGTGTGCTGTTGGGGAAGGGGGAAGTAGGGGGGCCTGGGACCAGGGGAGCATGGCTGAGCTGGTCAGGGATGGGGCACAAGGCCAGGGGCAAGGGCAGAGGTGGGGAGGGCCCTCCTCCACTTGCTTCCCCTCCGCCCCAGTACAGAACTTACCAGGCGGACGTGGCAGGAGTGCCCAGAGACTGGAGTCAGTCCTCGCTGGTGGCGAGGATGGCTCCCAGTGGTGTCCTGCAGGACAGCATCCAGCTGCCTGGGCAGAGGCCACGTCCAGGGAGGAGCTGGAGCTGCTAAGGCTGGCAGTGCCGTGGCCAGCTTGACCTCCTGGGTGGGGCTGCACCCCTGCATTGCACACCCACTGCACTCCTGCACTGCACACCTCCACCTGCACACCCATCTTCAATGGGTTCTTTGCCTTGGTCTTTGCCTTTTCCTGAGGGGGGGACCGGGACTTCCCTCCCGCTGGAAGCCTGTATTCCCCCTTGGGAATCACTGCTAGGCCGGGGGTGAGGGTTGACCTGGTGGAGGGGCTTCTGGAAGGGCTGGATGTCTTTAAGTCAGCGGGCCCGGATGACCTACACCCAAGGGTGTTGAGGGACTTGGTGGGGGTGATTGCTGAGCCCTTGGCTCGGTTATACGAGCACTCTTGGAGCTCTGGACAAGTGCCGGAGGACTGGAAGGTGGCCAATGTGGTTCCCATCTT
>JAGPOW010002169.1:31367-88540 GCA_030014935.1 Caiman crocodilus | reverse complement strand
ATTAGATAGGTACTTGGCTGGGGTCCTGTGACCCTGGCACTTGTTCCTGCCATTGGCAGGGGGTCAGACTAGATGGCCTGCTCTAGGCCCCTTCTGACCTTAGATACTATGATACTATGATGATACCTTGAGCTAGTGGGGCAGGTGTTGGCCCTGGATCCCAGAGCTGCTTGATGAGGCCGGGGACAGGGACTGTGGCAGGATGGGCTCCTGGTGGACTGAGAGGCTCTCAAGCAGTGATGCATCCCCGTGGGTGCTAGGCTGCAGTGGAAGTTTGAGTAGGCCACCCGTGCTTGAGTAGATGGCATGGCTCAGGTCAGGGTCCCGGGATGCGAGGATGTCATCTAGCTGCTGCATAAAGGGCATGGACTTGCGAGCAGTCCCCAACCAGCAGTTATGGTCAGTGACAGTGACCCACTGTGCCTGCGAGTCCTTGACCTTTATGCAGCACCGGCACACTGACCCACCATACCCGCACTGCCGCATGCAGCCTGGCAGGCCCTCACAAACGTGCCTGTTGCAGCACTCACCCCCACAGTGAGATGAGGAATGAGGTGGTGGCACAGCAATTTGCCCAGCCACAGGCAAGAAGGATTAGTGGTGCATAGAGATCCCTGTGCCTGGTTTTTCTAGTTCCCATTGTCCTTCCTGTTGAGAAGATTAGTCTCAGGTTCTCGGTGTTCTCTTTATGGTGCTAATCCTTTCTCAGGAAACTAGCTGAATGGTGCCAATAGATTTGCTGGGAGGGTAACCAGAGCTGGGCTGGGAGGCCACCACCTGCCATTATCCCCTCTGCCAATGCTCCTGTCCCTATGAAACAGGATCTCCATGCTCATGATAAGGGGGTTTGGGCTTCTTGGAGAGTATAAAAGCACGGCAGGGCCAGCATTAGAAAGGTTAGAAATGGCTGACTACTTAGGCATAGTGCTCCTGGTTCTGCTCTCTGTGGATGCAAGGGCAGGGCTGCTGCTGCAAGGTGCTAGGCCCTACATGTCCCTAATTGGCGTGCCCAATGGGGGACCCTGGGGTGACTGGGCCTGGCCTGAGATGTGTCCAGAGGGGTTTTATGCCAATGGAGTCAGCTTTAAGGTAAGTCTGAATGCCTTGCTTATGGGCAAGTGTCCTGCACTGTCCTGGACACTCGAGCCCTGTTCTCCCCTCTGTGCAGAACAGCTTTCTGCTCTGATGTCATTTTGAATGAATGGGACATTTTTCCCCCTTCCTAGAGGAAATCTGTACCCATCCTGGGTACTGAGGTCTCTTTCCCCTGGAGTGCAAATGGAATTCAGTTTCATTTCCTTCCCTCTGCTTTGTTGTTGCCCCTTCCCAGGTAGAGCCAGCTCAGGGGTCCTACAGGGATGACACAGCACTGAATGGGATCCGGCTGCACTGCTTCCAGGGAAAAGCCCAGGACAGCATGTACACAGCGGACTCCCAAAGCGGCAAGTGCGTGACCCCACTCTGCTCCCTCCATCCCATTCTCTCTGTGTGATACCCCAACCCCCTGCTTCCTCAGGGCTCTGCACGTCGTTCCTCTATCCTCCCCGGGCACCACAGAATCCCTTAAGGGCACATCTACCCCTTCTGGCTAGCATCTAGACCTCCGTTGCCCACCCCCTCCCCTTCACTTGACAGGCCCTGGGCATTGATCTCCATGACTCACTCATTCTTTCTTCCTTTTTTTCCTTCCTTTTTTTTTCTTCCTGCAGGTGGGGTAGCTGGTCTCAGCCCATGTGGTGTCCCCGTCATGGCTACCTGGTGCGCTTTTCACTGAGGGTCCAGCCCCCACAACATGGCTTTCTTCATGATAACTTGGCAGCCACCAATGCCCGTTTTACCTGCTCTGGTGGGGAGACCCTAGAGCCACCAGGGCCAAATTTGGGGGTGTGGGGTGTCTGGAGTCAGTCATGCACTAAAGGTATATGTGGCATCCAAACACGGCAGGAGGCCCCCCGGGGAATGGGAAAAGATGACACAGCCCTCAATGATGTACGCTTCTTCTGCTGCAACCACTGACCGAAGCACCACTTGCAGCTCCCAGCCTCAGACACCTGTACCCAGATCCGTCCTACAGAGCTCTGGTCTGCCTCCAGAGCCCCACCCCAAGAGACCCTAATTCTAGATCTGCTAGCATGGCGCTTTCCACAGGGTCCACATGTTGAGAGCCCTGAACTCCAGAGTATTCACCCACAGATGCTAGGGGGCCCTCCAAAGTCCTCACTCGCAAAACCCCCAACCTCTAGATCTACTTTCACAGAGCACCTGCCCTCCTTTTAGACACATCCAGCCTGTCCCCAGAGCCCTAATCCTACGGATTGCACCTCACATACATCCCTAACGATCCCCACCCAAGGATCCAGCTATTCCTTGATCATTCACCATGGGATAGGGTATCTCTGGGATCTTCATTGACTATTCCCCAAAATCTGGTCTCACCTCCCAGAATCATCCCCAGACTCCTAACACAAATCTGCCTGTTAGATCACTATGTATATCCTTCTCTACTAGCAACACCCCTGAGGAAGCTTCATTTCTCTCTGGTTTGAGCTTCCAATAAAGCCCCTGCATAGCAGACCGCACTGGAGTGGAACAGCTTTTGAGTCTTGAGGGGGCAGCAAACTAGATGGGGTGGCTGTGCCGTGAAACAGAGCTGGGAAAAATAAAGTGTTCCAAACCAGTGAGCACCTGGAGTGGCAAAATCCAGGGGAGGGGAAGGACTGGGTAAAGAACGCCCTGTACAGAGCTCTGGGGTCCTGAATGAACTGGGAATCCTGAAAAATGTAATCTTGTTAAAATGCACTGTAGCTGCCTTCCAAGATCCACTGGGAGCAGTGGATGATCAGGCTAACCAGCGTCTTGGAATAAAGAAACCTGGGACGAGGGAAAGGCGCAGCGCCAAGGGTCATGTCTTCCCGGGGTGGTAGGCCCTCCTTCAATCAGGGAATCCCACAGGACTCCTATACATGTGCAGGGAAGCAGCTCTGACACACTGTAAATAATCAAATCTGCTGGAGCGTGGAAATTACTTTGTGCACTTCCCAGCAGAACCAGAAGTGGACCGGAAGTACTTCCAGTGCAATTGCGATGCAACACATCTTTAATTTCCCAGCCTGTGTGTCTGCTTGCTGCTTGCCTGTCAGGCAAAGTGGGCCTTGAGGAAACTTTCAGAAACAGGTTTTTAGAAATCAATTAACCTGTGCTATCGCCCTGGACTATTGTTCTAATGCATATCTACTTTACCTACAAGCCAATTCCCAAAAGTAAACCCCTAAATACCATTTTCTAGGCATCTGCGGTATTCAAGAATAGTTTGGTGAGCCGCTGGTTGGGAATGTGAGACTCAGCTCCAGAGGGTCCTGGCTATGGTCTTGCCTCTCCAGGACAGGATCAAACCGAGGCTGCATTAGGGTCAGGAATGAACTTTCCCTTGATCAGATTGGTACAGATATGGGATGAAGGGTGGGGAGAGGGGGGAAGTTGCTTTTCTCTGCAGCAGGAGCATAGCCTCTGTCTGTGATCTCTAAGCAGCTGCTGAGGGGCTGCACTGGGCAACTCCTGCATGCAGTACCAGCCAATTCTGCTCAAATTTTACTTCAGCCTCCATACATTGCATTTTTAAGTCTAGAAGAGATGCCGAAGAGTGAAAAAGCCACCCCTATTGACTGCATTGGCTGGAGGGCCACACCCAGAGCGTGGTGGTGGATGGGTTTTTTCAACCCGGGGGGACAGGCACAGTGGGATTCCCCAGGGCTTAGTCCTCAGGCCCGCACTGTTCAATAACTTCATCGGCAACCTGGACAAGGAGGTGAAAAGCACCTTGTTTGCGTTCTCAGATGACACTAAGATGTGGGGAGAAGTGAGCACACTAGAAGAGAGGGACAGGCTACAGCTAGAGCTGGACAGGTTACAGAGGTGGGCGGATGAGAATAGGATGGGTTTCAATATCAGGGTACTACCCTGGGAAGGAAAAACCAGCAGCATACCTACAGGCTGGGGAACTCCCTTCTTGTCAGCACAGAGGCAGAAAAGGATCTTGGAGTCATTATTGATGCCAAAATAAACATGGGCCACTAATGTGGGGACATGGTCAGGAAGGCCAACCGCACCTTGTCATGCATCCACAGATGCATCACAAGCAGGTTCGAGGTTATCCTTCCCTGTATGTGACATTGGTCAGGCCGCCGTTGGAGCACTGCGTCCAGTTCTGGGTGCCGCACTTCGGGAGGGATGTGGACAGCATCGAGAGGGTCCAGAGGAAGGCCACTCACATGATCAGGGGCAGCAGGGCAGGCCCTACGAGAAGAGGCTACGAGACCTGAACCTGTTCAGCCTCCACAAGAGAAGGCTGAGAGGGGATCTGGTGGCCACCTGTAAACTTGCCAAGGGGGACCAGCAGGCAATGGGAGAGACCCTGTTCCCCCAGACACTACTGGGAGTAACAAGAAACAACAGCCACAAGTTGACGGAGAGTAGATTCAGGCTAGACATCAGGAGGCACTACTTCACTGTCAGGGTGGCTAGGATCTGGAACCAACTTCCAAGGGAAGTGGTGCTGGCTTCTACCCTGGGGGTCTTCAAAAGGAGGCTAGATAATCACCTCGCCAGGGTTGTTTGACCCCAGCATCCTTTCCTGCCATGGCAAGGGGTTGGACTTGATGATCTGCTCAGATCCCTTCCGACCCTCCCTACTATGAAACTATGAATTATTCCGTTTGGCAAGGATAAATTTCACACTGACGGTACTGTGCTGTTCTGTACTGCGTGCAGCAAGGCTAGTGTAGATCACATTCAAAAGCCAATGATTGTAGAACACATGGAAAATGGCAAGCATGAACGGCGCGTGTCCCCAGCGGCTGGGGGGCACAGTGGCAGCAGGAGCACAGAGCTTCTGCAGACACCACTGGCGCTGTTGGCGGTGGGGAGGGTGGTAAGTGCTGACCAGGGGTTGTCTATGACCCGCAGGTGCTGCTGGCAATGTTGGCAGTGGTCGCGGACTGCCCGCAGATGCTGCTGGCAGTGTCAGTAATGGAGTGGTGAGCAGCGACCACCCACAGGCACCGCAAACAGTGTCAGCGGCGCCTTTTTGTAGGGGGTGCACCACCATGCTCAACAAGTGCACGTGCACCCGCGTGCACCCCCTACACGCCGCCCCAGTGCTAAGCATAAACAGAACGAAAAGAGATGAAGAGAAGATGTTGAAAGAGTAGGGTCATCAACAGCAGTAAAGAAAATGCACTGTGTGCGTGACTGCAGTATTGGCGTGTTCTGCATTTGCCAAAGACCACCGTGACGTTGTCATTTGGGATTTTTTCCCCATGCGTATAAAAGCAGAGTTTCCTCTGCATAGGAGGGAGTGAGTGGGGGATAGGCATGGGCTGTGGGTTGGGAGTGTGGAGCACTGGCAGGGATGGGGGAGCTGTGGTTTGGGAGTGAGGGGCACTGGCATATCAGGGCTGCTCACTGCCAGAAAGCGGGGCAGGGAGGGCAGCCACAGCTGGACTGGCATTCTGGTGAGCAAAGGGGGCCGGGGGAGCTCTGATTTTCCATAATAAAAAAAAAACAGAATCAAATGCTATATAGGTATTTAGAATTAATTTTATTATAATGACAAGCAGAAGTACCAGTTCTTCGCTCAAATAAAATTTGTTATTTTTGTAATTGCTGTGTTTCTGTATTTTCAAAGAACTTAGTACAACATATTTAACATTTAATATTTAATGTGTGGTGAATAAAAAAGGTAAGCGTCAATATAATAATGGCAATTGAGCTGAATAAAAGGCAAGTGTCAATACGATAATGACAATTGAACTGAATTTCATAGATTTTCATAGATTTCATAGACATTAGGGCTGGAAGGGACCTCGGAAGATCTTCAAGTCCAGCCCCTCACCCCAGGGGCAGGAAGTCAGCCGGGAGTCATAGGATCCCAGCAAAATAAGCATTCAAATGTCTTTTTCTCTTAAAAGAATTCACTGCACCCAAACGGAGTGGTACCACTTTGTTATCTGAGAAGCAAAGTAACCCCAGTCAATGGAAGCCCTAAAAAGGGTCAAGTGAAAAATACCACACCTATCTTTTTTTTTGGGGGTGGTATTCAGTGATTTTGGAAGGTTTAGAGGAGAAAGGACCAGCCATTCTTGAGTTACAAGTGAATATACATACATACAGACATACACTTCGTTGCATATATTTTGAAGCACTGGTAGGCTTCCACACTGCTTTAAAACGGTAAATATATCATTAAAACATTGTTTTCAACTGATATACATGTATTAGTGGCATTTCATTTTAAATGCAGAAAAACAGGGATTGGGGTTTTTTTTAATTAGAGTTTTGGATGTTTTAACAGAGAAACCCGGGATCTCTGATAACAAACCTTGAAGTCAGTTGACTCCCTCAGCTCCACCTGAATAGAAATGCAGCTGTTGCTGTCAGGCAGCTTGTTTTTAAACCAGTGGTAGTCAAACTTCCAGCCCCATGGGCTGGATGAGTGGCTTTGGGGCTAGGCCACAGGATGGGATTCTTGATGCAGGGTTGGTGCACAGGTACAATCCTATGCACTGGCCCAAACCTGTGCATCAGTTCCAGCTTTTAAGTGACTCAGCACACCAGTCCACTTCAGACTGGTGTCATCTGATGCAAAGGGCCATGTCACCCTGCCCACAGCACTCCTCATAAATCTAGAAATCTTGCAGCAGGGAAGCGGCTATTAATAAGGCCACTGTTCCCCTGCCATCAAATTTCTAGCCCTGTGGAGAACCCTGTGGATTGAATGATATTGAATGAAATGATGCCACATGACATATTTGGCCCATGGATCAGAGGTTAAGCACCTCTATTTTAAACTTCAAAAGTAGAGCAGAGGTAAAAGAGGGGTGTGACTGCACCACTGCATCCCTCTAGATCTGCCCCTACCTTCTACTGGCACATTCTCAACTAGTTCCTTCCTGTTTGTTAGCTGCAAGTTGCGACAAAGAAAGATAAGTCAGTTAAGTCTTAGCCTGCAATTCCAGTGGGGAGCACTTTGTGGGGCTCAGATGGGGTAGGATTTACCGTAAACAAGTCTTGTAAATAGTTCCCTAAATAGGGCATCTATATGCCCTTTTCACCCCAGGGGCAGATAGCAGTCTAGGACTGGCAGCTGGGCCTGGAGACTGCTCTCTGGTTCCCGCTTGCTTGGTGTTTCATTGTCCTGAGTGAGTGTTGTCCCCATAGGTTACTATAGTTATTATTAGAGGTGCACCAGTACATTGGTCCCATATCGAATTGGCACCAATATAAGGAAAATTGACAGTATCGGCAATCGCCTTCTTTTTGGCTGATGTGGCTGATAACGTAGCCAATAAACGCTCCATGCATGCGCGCAGCTGCAGTGTAGCATACAGGGGGACAGGAGCGCAGCACAGCAGCATGGAGAGCTGCCAGGTCTGGCTGGCAAGTCTGTTATGGGGAAGGGGCAGGGGGACAGAAGGGGTGGGGGGGAGCAAATCAAAGCCCCTGCAGTGAAGGATGGACTGGAGCTGCGGCTGAGACGGGCTGCCCAGCTAGGGCAGGGCAGGACACAGGATGGAGCTGCGAGTGGCTTGTCCATGGGGTTTGAGGGGCAGGCTCCCACTGTTATGCACACCCCAGGATGCCATGGGGGGGAGGACATGTCCCCTCCCCCCCAGATCTGCACACAGGGCAAGGGCAGACTGCCTCTGTGGGCTGGGGCCAAGGCCTGTGCTGAGCTCTTCCTGGCAGGGGTCTGGGCTGGGCTGCATTTGGGGCAGGTGACCGTTGCTCTGGGAGGGGGGGCTACAGCGAATTTTCAGGTAGGTGTAGCTCCCTCCCACCATGGCCTCCTTCCCAGTACCACCGCCACCTGCCCTGGGCACAGCTTGGCCCAGCCTCCCTGCCAAGAAGAGCTCAGCACAGCCCTAGCCCTAACCTGCAATGGCAGCCCACCTTCACCCTGCCACAAATCCAGGGGGCACCAGATGAGCAGCTCACAGCTCTGTCTCTTGCTCCACCCCAGCTGGGCAGTGCCTACCCCAGCCCCACTTCCTCCCTCAGCAGCAGTGCCAAATGTGTGGCCAGAGCTGCTGCTGCTGCCTCAGATGCTGCTAGGCTGGAGCCCTGTTGGGGCTGGGACAGTGGCTAGAGCTGGAGGGCAAGTGGCAGTGGGGATGGGGTAGAGGGGTTCAGGCAACTTGGGAGGGCAGGTGCCATGGGGTGCAGGTATGCGGGGCAAGTAGCAGGTTGGCAGGCACTCTGGGGGTACTGGGGTATGCAGGCATGATGAGAGGCAGGCAGCAGGGGGTAGAAGTGGGGAGGACAGGTGTCAGGGGGTAAGGGTTAAGGATCAGGCTGTTTGATCCACTGCCTTCCCAATTGCCTGTCCACTTGCCACTGCTTTCTCCATTGCAGTGAGGGTTTTGGGGTGGAGGAGGAAATGCTATTTTTCAATGACACCAAAGTCATCTATAGCAAGCACTCAGGGACCATCCCCCTTGAGACCTAAGGATGGAAGAGACCAGATCAAGGAAAGGGGAGCCATCAATGCTCATTGGAAGGAGCATTTTGAAGACCTTCTTAGTTGAGGTTGTTGTTGACTAGTCTTCTCAACTCCACCCCTCAACACGCAGAGAGGATCTTGGAATCTCCCCAGCCCCTGATGAGGTGAGGAAAGCCATGAAGCAGATGAAGAATGACAAGGCACCTGAAACTGATGGAATCCCCACCGAAATCTTCAAGCAGGAGGGAGAGGAGTCACCATCACAGCTCCATGTCCTCATCTTAAGGATTAGAAGTATAAGGAAATGCCAGATGACCTCAAGGATGCCTTGATTGTGACAGTTTTTAAGAAGGGATACAAGTCGGACTGTGGACATTACGGAGGGATCACCTTGCTTTCTCACCATTGTGAGCCCTCCTGAACCGTCTCCTTCCACTTGCTAAAGAGCTCCTTCTGGAATCTCAGTGTGGGTTTTAAGGCATCGAGAGGCACAACTGACATGATCTTCACCAGCTGCAGGAGAAATGCCAGGAACAACATAAGCCTTTCTACATGGACTTCTTTGAGCTTATGAAAGCCTTTGACTCTGTCAACCGAGAAGTACTGTGTTTGGGCTGATTTTTAACAAGCCATTTGGGCAATACCAATCCGACTGCTGATATGCAGCCTGGCAGCTTGGAAAGCAGCATCGGGCTGGTAAATCTGTTTTGGGGGGAAGGGAAGAAGTGGGGGGTGAGGGCAGATCTAGGCACAGAGCAATTCTAGGCATCTTCTTCTGGAGGCTGGATCCATTGCTCAAGGGTCCCAGGGCAGCATGGAACAGATGGGATGAACATGGGTTAATGCAGAAAAAATCTTAGGCTGCAATTGCTTGAGTGGGTGGGGAAGGGAAAAGGAGAATGACGTGGGTTTCTGATTCCCTTGGTTCAGCAGCTGAAGGGCATGGAGTGAGCTGCTGTCCATTATATAGTCACACTCTGAATTTTGATTGGCTGATGGCTAAGACAATGACAAAGTTTTTCCCAATATTCAGTCCAAAACTACCTTGTTGCAATTTCAAACCATTGTGACATCTCCTGTTCACTTTTTCTCCGCTGCTTCAGAGTTCTCCATCTTCTTTATTGCAGTAGTCTTCAAATATCTGAAGGGCTATCTTCTTCCTTCTTAATCACCTTTTCTGCAATCTGAACACATTTATTACTCTTAACCTCTCCTTATATGGTTTACCTTCCAGGGCCTTTAGTATTGTCACCCAGTTTAGACCATCTTTAACATCTCCACATCTTTTTTAAAATGCAGAGCCCAGAACTGCACACAATACTCTAGATCAGTGGTGCTCAACCTTTTTGGCCTGTGAGCCAAAGGAATAGTGCTTGATCCCTTTGCAGGCCAGATCCAGCAGGTGGACCCAATCCAGCGCACTGGATGAGCACGGCAGGGCCCCATCCCAGTTTCGTGTAGTTTACAAATTTGCTAAGGAAGCTCTCGATTCTGGCATCCAAATAATTAATGAACATACCAATTAGAAGTCATTTACACACTACCTGGAATGCAAAGGCATTGGGAGTACACATATGAAGTGCTTTCTAAAGCTAAAACCACCAAGAATGTGTTAGAAGCTCCGTCTCTAGCAAGGCAGTTGAGAAGAACTAAAAAGCAGGAAGCATGTACCACCTTTTATCCTTTTGGTACAGAAGTATAAGGAAGGGTGGACCTGAGGCATGCTCTCTAGGTAGTCAGAATGCAAAAAGTCTCCAGTCAAAGCAGAGGGTGGGAGATGCATCCAAAATTGAAAATGTGTATGCAGACAAAACTTGGAGAACCAATGGCTAGATTAATAAAAATGGAGACATCTCTTCTGAACATTGGGACTGTGGAAAGTGCATGGCTAAGTTAATCAAGATTCAGACAAGCAAGAAGGAGCCACAAAATTTTAAAATGGCCATTTTATTATTTTTCACTCTAAATTAACATAGTGGCAAGAATTCATGTGGTCCAGACTAAACAAACAGATGCTTTACTCCTCAGGTAATGCTATAAGTTGTTTCTAACATTGGTTGAGAATTTTCTTCCACCAGAAAGTAAATTCATACATAAAAAATTAAATGAATTTAAACAAGATATGGAGAATTATAGAAAAGAAAGATACAAAAATCACCAAGACAATGACAGTTGATTCTTCCAAGCTATTTTGTTGCTTTGATTATCATATTACAAATCCAATTTCAAACACCAGGAATTAAAAAAAAAAAATTTAACGGAGTGTGACCAGCTCTTCTGCTGAAGTAGGATGAATGGCAATGGTGTTATCAAAATCAGCCTTTGTTGCTCCCATTTTGATCGCCACTGCAAAGCCTTGCAGCATTTCATCACATCCCAGTCCCTGCAT
Source organism: Caiman crocodilus (assembly GCA_030014935.1). Taxonomy (NCBI): domain Eukaryota; kingdom Metazoa; phylum Chordata; order Crocodylia; family Alligatoridae; genus Caiman; species Caiman crocodilus. The sequence goes on along the minus strand of JAGPOW010002169.1, from coordinate 77,654 downwards.
ATGTAGTCCTACCACCTTCAAAAATAAGAGAAAATTTGTATCCATGAATATGCAAGATCAGTCATAAGTGAAACAGCGGGGAACCTATATCAGAGGTGTCAAATATACAGCCTGTGACCCAGATTTGGCCTGTGGAGCTCCTCTATCCAGCCCACCAGGCTACCAAAGGGCACTGAAAGCTGGGCTTCTGCCCCCCACCCCCTCCCCGGGTCCTATGCTTCTGCCACCACTGGACCACATATGGCCCCAGTCCCTACCACCATCGGACCCTGTACTGCCTCTGTTCCTGCCCCCCCCAACCCTGTGCCTTTGCTACGGCAGCCCTCATGCCCCAGGTTGGATCCAGCCCACAAGGAGCCCTGCAGTATGGATCTGGCCTGGGGCCTCAAGTGAGTTTGACACCCCCAGACCTATACTAATTAGCATTCATTAGAGCCTTCTAGCCAAAAGTCTTCACAGAACAAGCATACAAGCCATTGAAAAGTTTAAAACTTTCAGTAACCTTGACTATGTCTGAACAACACTTCTCTTCTAGCATGTAGAAAATGGCTAAATTTAAATCTCCAGAAATCAGAAGATACACAGTTGGAAGCAGATGCTGTGCCTTCCCTCGTCCCAAACACAACTTAAACTGTTTTCCTGGCAACTCTCACTGGGAATTGTTCCGTAAATGTTGCACAAAGGTTATACCTGCTAAGGGAGTTTGTAGAGTCTCAAAACCTACAAATGAAGACTGAATGCCTTTCTGGAAGATAGACCTTGGTTGGATTACGAGACTGCATTATTATGTAGGAATAATGAGAAAATATGATACCTTATTCTACACATGCCAGGCTTTTCGATCTAATGCCCCCTTCTAGTTTTAGAAGGGCATGGACCTAAATTAAGTAGATATGAAGAGCGAAGAATGTGACACTATTGTGTAGATTTGACTTCATGCCCGCTAACTACTTTCAGCATTAATTAGTGATCAAATTAACTGACCTGAAGCAGCCTGCCAGAGTCGTGACTGAGGAGATGAGCAGGTGGACTCTAAGGAATCAAATATGCCTCATTTCTGTGCTCAGTTAGTGGGGGCAGGAGTATGATATTGCCCCAGGGATTGTCAACATTGCAATGGTTTTGAGGGCTTAATAACAGCTTCAGAAGGAATTTTCAGGATTAAAGTGAAGGAAGGAAATATTTAGCGAGTCTGGGATGGCTTGTGTGTTTAGTTTGGATGGCCATTATTAACTATGCCTTCATAGCCTCAAGGCTACTTCTGTCATCTACATAGGGCTGCCCCTAAAAAATGTTCAGAAGCTGCAGCTAGTGCAGAACATGGCTGTCTGCCTTCTGATGAGGTGGGAAGCTGAGGAACACAACTCCAGCCCTCCACCATCTGCACTGGCTCCCAGTATCTTCTCAGGAGCAATTAAAGTTTTGATGATTAAGGCCCTAAATGGCCTGGGCCCTACATACCTAAGGGACTGCCTTTTCCCTTGTACCCCACTGTGATCCTTAAGGTAAGCCAAGAGCAACCTCCTATAAGTACCATCAGTATGCGAAGGGCACTCGGTGAAAACACATGGGAAGCTGTTCTCAGCAGTTGCTCCTCAGCTCTGACACTCCCCCTTGAGGCCCTCCAGAGCCCAAGCCGGGACATCTTTTAGAAATACTACAAGACCTTTCTACTTGGGCACGCCTTGCTAGGCTCAGATGTTGTTTAGTGGATTTCTTCTTTATATATTACCTTATGCTAGGTGCCCTTTTACAGTGCTCTGTTTCTCTTCCTGTAAGCTGTTCTAAACCTAAGCTATTAGATAAAAAAACATAAATAAATGCATCAAAAATATTTCAGTACAAGTCAGACGCAGGTAGCTCCTGAAGTTTGTGCCTTCCTAAACCCAACTTTGCATTAGGAATAAAAAGGTGTACTAGACTTTACTACATTAGTCATCTGCTAACAGCATTCTGTAGCATCTGTAAGAACAGAATACTAGCTGTGTATTATATATAAATGTGCTAGATTTTTTTTCAGTCAGACTCTTCTGTGGTGTTAAGTCGTTTGACTTTACAACAGCTGAGGTCTGTTTCATCTACACCAGAGGTATCCCAACATATGGCCCACAGGCATATGCTTAATGATACAGTTTGAATAAAATAAGCATGTGCTATTTTTATTTCAGTGTACAGACTGGAAGAATAAGGGAGTCAAATCCATGTTGCATGCTGATGTTTTCTAATTTTGTGCATAACTTTGTAATCTAAATAATTTTCTGTAAACATTCTTTTAAATGTAATATATAATATACATTATAAAAAGATATAGATTTATCTGGTCCAGCAGGCTACCAGAAGGCGAGCTTCTGCCACACCCTCCACTACTGGACCCTGCACTGCACCAGCTCCTACTGTCACCAGACCTTCATAGCAAAAGATAACGTATGCATACAAATATATATGACTAAAATAAATGAGAGGGCTGGAATTAAACTTTCTAAATCAGCTATTTTACCTTACACTGAGGGTGTGAAACTCACTTTGCACCCCAGGCTGGATTTAGACCATAGGGCTCCCTTGCAGGCTGGATTTAGCCTGGGGCTCAAAAGCTGCTGAGACACGTAAACCATACCTCAATCAAAAAAGCCCCCCAAACCAAACAAAAACCCCAGCATTTTACCAGAAGAGGAAGCACTTTAGTTCAACCCAGCCCCGCAACATCTGTATAGATCAGGCGCTCCAGCAGTGTTGGCATTTTTATCTAAAGCTGATTCAATCGGCTATCAGAGAAAAGTGCCAAAAAGCCCCATTGAAGTGCCTGATCTATGCAGACATTGGGCAAGCCAGGTCAAAATAACGTGATGCTTCTTTTGGGCATGCGCTGTGCCAAGCTTAAAGTATAGCATTTTTTTTTCATGTCTGTAAAGCAGCCAATGTGTTTCCAGCCCAGGGCACATGGTGGCAGCAGCTTTAGCTTTGATGCAGGGCATAACGTGGTGGTAACAGCTCTGGCATGGGGCATGCAACACAGCTCTGGCTTCCACCATGTATCCCATGTCAGAACTGGAGTTGCTGCTGTTGCTGTTCTGGATCAGAGATGTGTGACCTGTGCTGTGGAAGAAGCTTTAGCTCCAGCATGGGGCCACAGGCTGAGGAGGTGCGGCTGTGGCAGTGGCAATGGGCAAAGAGGCTAGAAGGTGATCAGGACCTGATCAGCCATTGCTCACCCTCCTTCTGCCAACTGAAATGTCCACTAGAGCCCAAGAACTTTGGGTTGCCTATATGCGTGCTCCGACTCATTCTAATTAGAACGTGTCAAAGCAGACTCAATTAATCTTTTAAATGTAATATTTAATATAAAAAGATGATTAATCACCCAGATAAATCATTAAGTCTGCTGGACATACTGCAGTGTGTCACATATGTTCAGCATCCCCCATTTCAAAATGGCAGTGGGCAAGCTTTAACTAAAACTTGTTGAACAAGCTGTAGTTAAAGTGCTTCCAGGGCCATTTTGAAACACGGAACGCTGAATTCACATGACACCATGGCGTTTTAATTAAAGTAGCTGTCTGAAAGCTGCTGAAATTAAAGCGCACCTTCCCCACCCCTCCAGCATGTGAATAGACATCCTTGGATTCTGCAACCCATCCCCTAGTGACACCCCTCAAATTCTGGTGACCTGCTGTTAGACCAGCAGGTGGGACAGAGTAGCTCCGTGGGCCAGATCTCACCAGTGGACTGTACATTTTCCATCCCCCTCTTATAGCAAACCGACTTGAATAAGAGTGGAAAACAGCATTATCCACAGGCATCATTAAGCGTTTAATATTTTAGTTATAAGCTCTTATCACACGTTTCTTACCTTTTCTTCTCTGTCAGCACAAACCAGTTTCATTACACACTTGGTTTTTCTTTTGGTTACTGCATGATACATGGGAATAAAGGAGGTCGTGTAGATCTTCACATTCCCTGTCCCATACATAGAAATGGCTTCCTCTGGAACACACGTAAGAGATGCTGGTCTTTGAGAAATAGAAACATTACATGCACTGCAGGAACTTAAAAAGGAGCAACAAGAAGAACATTTTACAAAGCTGAGACAGGGAAATTTTCTGTACATTTTATTGTAAAGAATTTCATGTAAGCGATAAAAAACAGTTAATCACTAAGACAAGTCAGGGCCCAAGAATATTTTTAATGACTGAAATACTACATAGTGTAAAGAATCATACCCAAGATTTTAAAAGGTAACTAGTGAATCTGGACCATCAACCAGAAATACTTTAGAAAAACATGATGCTTCAAAAGATGCCACCATCTCCTATTTGAAAAATCTGTGTTTTTATATTATTAAAATATAACTCCTAAGTCATACAACTTTGATGGATTTTCAAGAAAGAAAACAAAATACATCTTAGCTAGTAACTTAGACTGCTCATAGACATTAACCCCCACCTCCCAAAACCTCCCCCACACTTTACTGGAAGAAGCAGGGTGTTAGGTCAACCTAGTGTCTGTATAGATTGGGTGCTTCAGTGTAGCTTTATGACATTTTTTATCTAATAGCCAATTCAATCAGCTAGTAGATAAAAGCTCCAAAAAAGCCCCACTGAAGTGTCTGATCCATACAGATATTGAGCGATGGGTCTAACTAATGTAATGCCTTTTCTGGGTATGCACTGGGATCGGTGTGGGAGCACATCAAGTTTAAAGTAAAACACTTTTTTTTTAAATGTCTTTAAGCAGCCTCAGTTACAATGAATTAACAGCAGCCACTTCAAAAGAAAACTAACTGCATTAACGTTAAGAAATGCAGTTAAGGCCAATCACTTTAACCCAGAGGCAGGCAATTATTTTGGGTAGAGGGCCGCTTACTGAGTTTTGGCAAGCCATCGAGGGCCACATGACAGGCAGCCAGGGGCAGATAAATATTAATTTTCTAAATTTTTTAGGGGCCCCGCGGGCTGGATAGAATGGCCTCCGCTCAGTGCTGGTGCCTGGGTCCTGCCTGTTGGGCTGCTTGTTTCCCCAGCGCTCCCCGCACTCCTGGGCCACAGGAGGGAAGCCCCAGGAACTGGAGCAGGCTGGAGCAGGGAAAGCAACTGGCTCCCGCGCCTGGGGCTTCCCTCCTGTGCCCAGGGCTTCCCTCCTGTGCCCAGGGCTTCCCTCCTGTGCCCAGCAAGCACGGGGAGAGCTGGAGAAACAAAGCCCAGCAGGGGCTGTGCTCCTTGCTGCAATGTGCAGTGCTGGCTAGAGCCAAGCATCAGTGCCCCTGCCTGCTACTGTGCCATGAGGGGGAATGTGGAGGGAGGGGTCCCCATGCATGCTCCCTCTAAGCTGCACAGCATTGGCAGCCACACAGGTGCACCTGGCAGCGCAGCATGAGCAACCCTGTGCAGCCACGTGTGCCACACAGCTTAAAGGGAACACTGGTCTCCATACCCTCCCTCATATCCCACAAACCACACACATACACAGACAGACCACTGTTGCCTACATTGACTGCAGGAGAGGACAGTGTGTTCCAGAGCCACACACCCACACTCCACAAACACCACACAACCCCCCCATCATATCCTGTGCCCCCCACACACAGCCACACCCCCTCACAATTTTCCCCACACACCCACACCTCACCATAAACACCCCTACATCCTCCCCACCACACCCCCTATATATACACACACCCCCACACAATATAAAGACTAAGAATTTTTTTTGGAGTTATGATGTTATCACCTCTATATACACTACACAAACACAAATCATGACAAAAATACTTTTTGTAATAAAATTAAAATGTGTTACAGTAGATGTTTGACTTTTAGTGTATGATTTTTTTTCTGGTTCTAAGATGGCAACCCTCTCCTCCCAAAAGGAGTATTTGCAGGAGGCAAGGGGAGGGACTTCTGGTGGTAAAAGTCCAGGGTTAGGGTTCTAAGATAGCAACCAGGGGGCTGGGCACCTGTCAAAGGGTAGAGCTACCCATGCAGTCCTCAATAGCTCAAACTTCATTAAGCAGCCCTTCACTTGGAATAATCACCTGCCCCTGGTTTACACACATGAACTGGTTAGACAATCTGATACTAAGGTCTTAAGAAACTCCAGCCTGGTGACCGTGATTAGATGGAGTGGGAATTTGTGCACACAGCTATCAGAATTAAAAATGGAAGAAATGATTGTCCCCATCCCCTGCTTTTTGGAGATGCAGCATACCTACTCCTCTACATGACCTAGGCATGCGGGAGGATACTGGGAGTCTACCCAGATGTCACCATGCACTAGCTGCCCTAGTTATCTTGGCATGCATTATTCATAATTTTTATGTAGCCAAGGGGGAACGCCTTTCTGGAAGGCAGAGGAAGCTCAGCACCCTGAGGGCTGCAATGTACCACGCAGAGGCCGAGACCCTGCAGCACAACTGTCAGGGTGTTCCACCCTGGCAAACTACTTTAAGCGGTGCCAGGGTGTGCAGTGGGAGGAGGGCATGACCAAGTAAGCAGTGAAAATGTATGCAACACAAAGTGGTTGCTTTGTGAACTTACAAAAAAAATCTATCAAATAGTGCACATAATCAAAAATGTCTATGCTTTCTTTACTGAACTAAGAAAAAGCACATTACAAATTAGGGATGGGGATGATGTATGTCCAAACTGTCAAAGTGTCTCAAAGTGTGCCCAGGATGGAAAAGGAAATCCTCTGCTGTGGAATGACAAGGTAGCATGCCTTCACATTGACCTGATGGATCAAAGGGCCTTGAGTCCCAGGCCATTGGCCCCTCACTGGAGAAGAACTGACCTAGGACCTGTGAAGTGGAAGGGAGCTGACTCCCTGACTCCTCTGTAAAAGGTCACAGCTCTAAGACTGGAAGTTGAGTCAGAGTAAGGGATGCCATTCCTGGAATAGGAGAATCAGGTTGGGGCAGGGTAAGAGGGAAGAATCCGATGCAAGCGGGTAAAAGTATGACCAGGCTACAATCATGTGCCTATATCTACTAGGACTTGTCTCAGGCCTCCCACAAGCTCAAGGGAAAGCTCTAAGCATGGGAGCTTGAGGATTAACCAGAAAGTGGGACTGGTAGCAGTGTCAGCTGAATCCCAGGAAGCAAATGTAGGCAGATGAATAGGAGTTTGGGCTGGGAAGAACCCTGGGATAAAGAAATCTTAGGTGGTGGGGGTGGAGCAGAACATAAACACTATTGTTGGGCCTTGAGCTGGGCTTTAGTGCTGTAGGGCAGCTGCTGGTAGTCCCATCCCTTGCTGGAGCTTAATTGAGCCTGTTGCTGGCACACATGGACTAGAGGCTGTGCCACCAAGGTAGAGGAGGGCCACTTGGGCAGTTTTAGTGAGTTGCTGTGGGCCGACTAAGCCCCTGTCCCCCAGCCATGCCAGGTCAGTAGCCTGCCCTTCTTTCCTGCCTCCCCCATGCAACAGCTCACCAAAACTTCCTAAATGGCCCCTGTGCTCAGCTGGGTGGATGGGATGGGGCTGCAGGCAGACTGGCAGCAGCATCTGGGAGTGGGACAGGCAGGCAGGGCCAGGCTTGGGAATCATGACAGCAGGGCAGTAACAACCTGGGGCAGAGCCGCGATCCGCTCCCCACATGCTCTTGCCCATGGAACCAGCATCCATTGAAGGGACATGTGGGCAGCAAATTGCAGCTCTACCCTGGATCCAGCACCCCATGATCTTGGCCCCACCCAGCTATCCTGCTCCTGGACACTGCTCCTCTCTTGCCCACAGCCCCATCCCATCTGCCTGGCTGCCCTTCCTGTGGAGGTCCTGAGTTGATCTCCATGGAGATCCTGCCTGTCCAGGTAAACCCAGCAGTGGGTGCAGGCTGGGGTGCCAAGGCAAGACAGCCAGGTCCAATGGCGATGGTTACACTGGCAGCGGGAGCTGGAAGGAGCCGCCACTGCAGGAACTGCCAGGAAGCAAGTCCAGCTGCTGTACTGCGCCAGTCCTGCTGTGCCACAGATCCACTGGTGGGCCAGATCTGGCCTATGAGCTGTATTTTGCCCACCTCTGCACTAAGGGCTGGAAAAGTAACTCTCTGGCAGAGGAAGGCTTGTCAAGATAAGTCTGACCCTGCTGAGATCTAGTGTAGGCCTTAACTAACACCATTTTGTGCCTTGCATAACAAATGCTATTAGCTGAATGCAAGGCAAGCACATAGCAGCTTAGGGCTGACCTACTTAGCTATAAGAAAGTTGAAGGACAGAACATGGACAAGAAAGTAACGGGGGAATAACCATTGTGAAGGGGTGATTGGTTGAAAACCTGTGGCATTAAACATATGTGGAAGCTTGTCAATCGTATACAAAAAAAGGTTGTAAAAAAATTATAAAGTAGCCAAAGCAGCAGCTTAACACTTGGGAAGCGAGAGAAACAAACAACACCCCATTACTTTGACTGCGACTCCTGATACCATGACAATGCCTGGCCAGCTGAGTCGTTTGAAAGGACTGCGTAACAATACCATTGTTGATGATTTGGCCTGTTTGGGTCAAGCATTCAATAAATTAGGATGAGACCAGAATATAGTCTCATGGACCATTTTATTTCTGTTCACACCCACACCTTGATCAAAATTGAGCCCAACACCAGATGCAGGCCAAAAGGGGTATCCGAGGCTGTGGTGTCCCAGGTACCCTAACCATGCTGAGGGTGCTACTGATGCAGGACCAGGGGGACTATGGCTGAGGCTACAGATGTAGGCCCCACCAGATACACACACACACACGGATTTGTGTGAAAAGATAGATGAAAGATTGATATAAGAAAATACCCTTCTTCTACTCTCTATGGTCTAAGTTAGTCTAATAAAAGTTATCACATCTACCCAAAGAACCTTGTCTGAGAAGTACATCACTTTTATCTTAATAACACTAAAAAAAATGCTTGTTTTACTGTTGTCATTTCAGGGTCTGTACCTGCTCCAAGTAGAACTCCTGTGGCAGTAGGCATGGAGGTCCCAAGACCACAGCCAAATACCACAGCTCAGAGACTCACCAGGTACTAGAAGAGGAGAAAATGCAGGAATGACTTATCAAAATGGAAAAATCCTACTGCTGATGAATGGAGAGACAGAATGAAGTTTCACTAGGACTTATGTGCTGATCTAGTGAGGCAGAATCTCTCTCAGGCAAGGTGTACAGCTGTTTCAGGCCAAGAGGAATGCTAAGGCCACTGGGGAGGCAATGGTATGGCAAGGCAGATTATTGACATCCTCTGGGAGAGAGGGAGATACCCAATGGACTATTGTAGCCATGCTCACTAGGCAGAGGGAAAGCGCTGAGGGAGCAATTAAAAGCTGAGTTCTTTAAAAGGTACTTAGAGCATTTAAAATGTTACATGTTATACCCATCTGTGCCCTCACGGTCTTCCCAGATGTTTAAATGCAACTAATAATAGCCTATGCACAAAGGTGTTTTATTTTGTTTTGTGGTTTGTTTGGTTTTTAAAAAAGGGATGTGGCCATTTTCCTGATAATTCCTCATAACTTAAAATATTTTCCTTCAACAGAACACATAACTGTGCCCTTTAGTGACATCATTAAAAAAGTTATGGTTTGGGCATTTTAAAGATGGCTGGATATTGATCAAACAGATTTTCAGAGAATTCTTCCGCCCCACTTCTTCTCCCTCCCACCCCCTGTCCGCCCAGAGTGAAGATTGTATTTCTTGAATTTAAATTTACCATTTTGTATGAATGTCCTGGATGGGATAGCTCCAAAATCCCTGTAATGTAGTTTGCCCTATGTTACTGAAAAGTACACTAAATTTTAACATATTTTTAGCTTAATGTAATTTAAATGCCAGCCTGAACAATATTAGATAAAGTACACATGACACCCACCTGCTCAGTAACAACTGCCTCCCAAGGAAGGAACCAAAACTCCTCTCTCTCATACAGAAACAAGCATGTTCAAGTAAGAAATCAATTTCACAGCACACTGCTGCGAGATAGGACACTCAATAACATACAATTTAGATATGACCCAAAGCCTAGTAAAGACAATAGGGGTTGGGCTTTAGACACACAGCTGGACAAGTCGACATCATGGCATACTCTCTTTCCTACATGGAGGGCCTGCCTGGTAGGGCAAGTAGAAAGTGTCACATCTCTGCTGAGACTGATCAAACATCAATTAACACCAAATTATAAGGGTAGACTGAAACATAGCACTAACTGAACTGAGGTCATTGACTCATTCCAGAGAAGTCAAACAGTGTCAAAGAACAGCTACATAGAGGTAAAGAGTTGTCATCTCGTTATCTCCCCGAACCCTTAGAACAGATCTTATTTAACACCAAGTTATTCTGTCAGTTATAGGAGCTATAACTGACCAATATAAGGAATATTAAGGACAAACCAGAGCAGTGGCTTCAGCTGGGACTTACCTTCTGTGAGACCCACCGTTCCAATGGGTGGATGACTGAAAACCACAGTAGGAATGTTGCTGTAGTCAAGCTTGGAATCCTTCTTGCCTTCAAAAAGTCGATGAGCCAATTTTCTTCCAGCTGCTATTGCAACTGTAAGTAAGGAAACAAAAATTCAGGTTAACAGTCTATCACAGACACCACTATTGGTAGTACAGAATAAAATGAGTTATGTACCCAGTAAGTATCTGTATCTAATGTCAGACGAGGCTCCAACCTTAAGGCCTGGTTACACGTTGACTTTGAACTACTCAATGCTGATTAATGTTACTGTTAGCTTGAGTTTGGAGCAGTCATGCGCCAGGGCCTGGAGGACTAAAACACAATAAACAGCACCTCCTCCCGTTTCCTTCCAGGCTTCCCCACTCTCTTGCCCCCCCACCCTGAGCTCTTACCCTGCCCCCAGCTTGCTTGTGGCTGCCAGTACTGTCCTGGGGGAGCAGGCAGGGAATGGGACCTGGCTGCTGCTGCTCTTCTCTGGGGTGAACCCAGCCCAGAGAGTGGCAGTGGCAACAGCAGCTGGGCAGGCAGGTTCCCCTTCCCTATTTACTCCCCTGGGACTGCACCAGCAGCCATAAGTAAGCCAGAGGGCAGGGGACAGGTGCGGTGTTTACATTAACTTGTAGCCTAGGATGGTCGTACATTAGTGTACCACAAGCTGGGTAACATGGATCAGAGATAAACCTACCTTGGATTGGTATAACTTTAGCCCTCCTAAAATAGGTGCTTAAAAACTTGTCTTGTGTGTTAATACATGGACAATCCAGCTACCTAAAATTAACATGTAACAAAGCCCTTATTTTCACGCTGGGCTGGACTATGGAAGATAAAAGCACAGGAGGATTATAACTTAAGGGGAAAGCTATATTGCATCAGTTTGGTACAAATACAATTACAAAAGGTAAGACCGGGATGGAGTTTCACCATTATTTTCAATAAGGAAGCCATTCTTCCCTCATCAGTAAGTAACTTGTGTTGATTTTATGAGACTTAGAAGCCTAACTTGCAAAACTACTTGGGAAAATAGGATTTTGGTGTGGTCAATGCTTACATGATACAAGTAGAGCCATATAGTTTAGAAACACAATACATTTTTGTTTTTATGTACATAACTATGCCACTATAAGGCCTCCTCTAAAGGCAGTTATACCAGTATAACGGTGTTTGTGGGATAATTTATGGTAGTTCAGAGCCAGTGCAATTACACCCACACTAGCAACTTTTGCTGATATACCTGTACCTGAAAATCTTGCAAAATACCTGAGACATGTCTCCAAAAGGAAAGTTTTCCTTCCAGACTTTGCAATGTAGTTAATCACATCCAAAACGGGATGGTTCACTGCTTGTGCGCAGTGCCTCCAGAAAGTGTTTTCCTGCTTAAAGCTTGCTCTTTGAACGTCAGTATGCAAGTCACTCGCATAAATATCATTATGTTGTTTGTTGTATTACAAGTCACGGTGACAGCTATATTGAATAAGTTTGGTACAAATACAGATAAGACCGATGGGGTTTCACCACAATTTTCAATAAGCAAGTCATTCCTTCCCCATCTCCTCTGCAAACTTATTTGCCATACAAACATCTCTCTCTCATATTTTTTCCCTCTGAAGTGAGATTGCACAGGACTTGGGTACTACAGGGCCTTTCTTTCTTTTACTTCTTTGTTAGGGTTCTTGGGAATTTGTTTTGTTAGTTGTGGGGAGGGGAAGGAATTTGGTGCTTTTTTGGTGGATGCAGGGGAAGAGGGAAGTGATGGTAAACAGCCTTTTCGTGCCATAGGAGGTTCAGGCTTGCAGGGCATATTGGGAGAAAGTAGAAAGAAATTATTGTATTTTGTATCTATATGTGTGTGGTGGTTTAGAATTGGTACGAGAGTTTGCTTGTGTTGGGGTTTGGGCAGGGAAGAGTGGTGGCTGGGGGGAAGGAAGGGAGTTAAAGGTATCAGTTTTTTTGGTGGTGTTTGAGGAATCCTATCTGTAGATTGTTTGTTCAGTGTTAGCTGCTCTGTGATTGTCAGATAAAGAGAGGAAAAAAACTAATAAATAAAATAAAATATTAGTACCCCAATATAACTACTAATCCATATAACTCATAGGGTACCCATTCTGTACAGCTCCTTTGCATACTTGCTCTGCCCCTCTCCTAGTCTTCTCACTGTCTAATATGGACTACAAGTCTCCTGCTCCCCCAGCTATTCTCACTATCCCTCCACTTCCTCACCTTACCTTACCTACAGCTGCAGCCTGTTTTGTTTCCTTCCCCAGAGGCAGAGCATAAAAATTGTTAGCCTAGGGTGGCAGAAGAAGAGAGAAAGCCCGTAGCAGCTGTGGCTGTTACAGGACAGAAGCGGTAGCAGTGGTTTTGTAGAGGTAATTTATGTAGGGGCAAATGGAATGTCAGTCAAAACAAAAAGAGAGTGTGTGTTTGGTAATTAACTTGTTTTAGTGCACATGCTTGTTTCAGTATTAGTCACACAATAACAACAGGAAAGGACATCTTAAAAAAAAAAACTAGGGAAAGGTGACACCACAAAAATGTGCAAGGAGGCTCTGGGACAGGTATAATATCTTAATACAAAACTAAGTCCTATTGCATTGATTTTTAACATGTGCCTGACTTGAGATGTCCTGACTTCTGTAGAATGGCATCCCAGGTGGCTGTCAAAAGATCCAATGGCAGGAGAAGAGCAAGAAGGTATAACATACCATCTCAGTGGAACTGACTGGGACAGGTGAGGTGGATTTTCCCCTATACACAGACTTTAAATAGGAGAAAGAAGAGAGATTTCTACTTGTTTGTCAGGTTCCATTTTTCATTCTCATTCAGATAAAAGCTGTTTGTTCTTCTCTCTGCCATCACCACATCGGGCTAAATAGTATAATGTAAGTGATCATACTCTATGTACAGAGGGCTCCATAATCAAATACAATATACGCACATTACCTGGTGTAAGAAGAGCTTTTCCACAGACATCCCCGAGGGCGTAAATCCCTTTCCTGCTGGTGTTCTGGAACTCATCAACTATAATGTGACCTCTAGCATCTATTTGAACACCCTGATATTGGAAACAGCAACTGTGTTGATACATGAACTAAGCATTATGAATAAACAGGAGAATCTTAAGGAATGTTTGGTGGTCAGGTATGCCATTTAATGTGACACGCACCTTCTTAGTCAGGTTACTGATCTAAGAACTTTAGAAACAAAAAAAAAAAAACCTCAGGGTAAATGTAAATCCTTTCCCTAAATCAAAACTCCCAATTAATGAGACAACTTTTTCATGCCTGTGAAATAGTGAATAAAATGGTTTTGTCCCATCTTCTGTTTCACTTGCAACATTTTTAGCACCAATTTGGGAACATTTATTCAAAGACAATCTTCACATGTAGACACTGTGCTGTTTTTAATTCAGAAATGTTTTTGCTATCAGAAGCACTGAATTGAACTATGTAAACTGAGTTAGGGTTCTACCCAGTCTTCAGCTAGTGCTTGAGGACAGTAGTAAGAATTTAAATATCTTTGTGCATGAAATATCATATTTTCAGGCTACCCTCATTCTACCCGAGGGTTTTTCACTTTCACAAAATTATGCAGTTCCTATATACCATGTTTTCCTGCATATCTCCCCCACAAAATAAGACATGCACTTTGTTTAAGGAAGGCAGAATGGTGGCATCTTTTCTCTAGAGATTTACATGCCATAGCATGGCTGACTGCTCCCAGCCAAATGTAGGAGTGGAGTTCAGTTCCCAGTGGACATGTCTATACATGTGCTTTACTGTGCAGTAGAGTAGACTAATTTACTGCATGGTAAAGCATCGCCTTCTATATACGCACAGCAATTAGTCTAGTGTAGACTAGTTTACTCTGCCATCAGATAGTCCCGTCAGACACAAGAAATATCCAATGGCAGAATAAATTATTGTGCTTAAATGCACATGTAAACAGTGACATCCAGATTAGTTTACTAAGGATCAAATTGCGCTCAAGTTTATTCAGTTGCATTGGTTGCACATGTAGACACACTCAGTGACTAGCCAAAAGTTGCTCTCAATTAAGCAGCAGACATTGAAGAAACAAGGCGAAAACTGGACTCTGTCCCTCCTGCATGCACCCAGGAAGGAAGCACAGTCCCTAACAGTCATTCCAGCATTCTAGTTCTTCCATTCTAGCATGAAAATCAGCTTCCTTGCTTCAAAACTAGCACTCCAATTTTAGATAACTAATTTTGTGGGAGTGGGGTGTGTAATTTGTAAGTGAAATACAACAACATGCACTATAATTTCAGTTGTGATTCTGCCATTACGGAACAAACAATCCCAGTGTCCTCCTCCCACATGGCTCAGGGCAGGCTTGGAGTTGTATGTGCAGAACACAGATGCAAAAACACATTCCAAAAAGTACCAGGAAATAAAAATGTTTTCATCTCACCATTTCATCTAGACAAAGCTTTTCAGTATTTGGGTCTCGTCCAATGGCCCATAAAAGACAGTCAACATCCTTAATCGTGCCAAACGTAGGTTTTTGACCAGGAACTGAGGACATCACTGTTACCTCCAGCAAACCTGAAGGGGATTTTGTGACCGATTTGACCTATTGATAACCACAAATTGTAGAACTAAAGATTAAAAGCGTGACTTTTGCAAAGAGTTGTAATCACAACTGGTTTAGAATTTATTTAACAAAAGGATTATCCAACCCAGGTCTTTGTCACTAGAGCAAACTCCAATTGCAAGGCTGTAATTCCAAAGCCTGCTTGTTCTCATGCACCAACATTTTAGAATATGTGAGCTTTGACAAAGATTACTAAAAACACTTAACTTGTTATAACTTAAGCTGGTAGCAACACTGAAACTGCTGAACATTTTCTATTATAGATAGGCTGACCATATGGAAATCCCATAAATCTGGGACATCATCCAGAAAATCCAAGATCCTGCCCCCAGCTCCCCACCCACCATGTTCTCACAAGTCAGTGGGAGTGGGGCTCCATGCCAGGCACGCAGAAGCACCTGCCTGCTCACCTGCAAGGTACTTCATGTCACTTGAAATCCTGACCAGACTGCACCCCACACCCTTGAACTTCCAAGCACAGCCCCACCAGGGCCAGGGCAGGGGTCAGCTGGTGGCTTAAGAATCAGACCAGGCCTAGCCAGGGGACCGGAGTTGGTGAAAGCCAGACAGGGCCAGGGGTCCAGCAGCCCAGGAGGAGCAAAGGCCAGGGCCAGAGGCCTGAGAAGGGCAGAAATCAGGACCTGGGACCCAGGAGGGTCTGAGACTGGAGCCAGGGGCCCAAAGTAAAAGATACAGGGGCTGGAGGCCCATAAATACTTATGACTAAGGGCTGAGGCCAGGAGAGCTCAACCCAAATCAGTGGGCCAGGGCTGAAGGCTTGCAGCCAGAGAAAATGGGTGGTAGAAGATGAAAAGGCCAAGGCCCCAACAAGAGAGTGATTGTGCAGTGATATCTGTGAGGCATGAATGTGGTGTAAGGGGCAGTTGGAGCCATGTAATAAGCCTTTAAGGCACTGAGTAATGAGACCAAATCTCAGGAGTGAATGAAATCTCACTCAGAGATCCCAAGGACAGCCATCAGGTTGTGGCAGGAAAGGAGAAGAGGAGTGCTGAAGGGACCAAGGACACAACAGAAGCAGGGTGACCACCAAGGGGCATCATGGCCACCACTGGAGTCCTTGCCTGTTACAATATGGCTTTGGGCAGGTCTGTCTCAGTTTCCCCATCCATAAAAAGTGGGGAATATAGTAATATTCAACACAAACTTCCTAGGCTATGGTCACTCTAGCTTTGATGTCAGTGCTGCGCATCAGGCATGTCTTCACAAGGCTCTACTGTACAGTCGTTACTGTACATTTATTTAGTACTCGTGTAAACAAGTACTAAATAAAATGTGCAGTAACCCGAGTTACTGCATAGTAGTGCCAGAGAATGCCCTTTTGTGACACTACTGCACAGTAGCCTAATACTACTGCCCAGTAGCATTGCGTCAGTTTTTGCCACATGATGCTATTGTGTAGTAGCTAGATATACTTCACAGTCAGCATCTTGTGTAGATGTGCTCACTGTGGAGGAGGGATGGGCAATTATTTCAGGTGGAGGGCCACTTACTGAGTTTTGGCAAGCCATCAAAAGGGCCATGCGACAGGCAGTTGGGGCAGACAAATATTAATTTTCTAAAATTTTAGGGGCCCCACAGGCCAGATAGAATGGCCTGGCAGCTCACATCTGGCCTGTAGGCCACATTTTGCCCACCCCTGCTGTAGAGTAACTAAGGCATGTGAGAAATCACCTTTATTAACTGCACCAACAAATGCAACACCTGGCCCCTACACCTACCACAGTAGGTCCCAGTGGACAAGGCCCAACAGAATAAATCCTTTTCTGGGATAGAAGCTAAAACTAGGCTGTGTTACAGCGGCCCATGATGGATAGAGGGCCTTTAAAAAACAGGCAGGGCTTGAAGCCAGAGATCAAATGCTTGGTCTTGAGTTGGGAAAGAGATGCTTTAGAACAGCTTGCTGCCAACATGGCAGAAACAATATGCAGAAGGCAGGGTAGATATGCACCTTAGAATCATAGAAAACTGGGGTTGGAAGGGACCTCAGGAGGTCATTTAGTTCAAACCCATGCTCAAAGCAGGACCATTCCCAACTAGATCATTCCAGTCTTTATAGAATAAGATATAGAGAGAGAGCACAAGCTTTCATGAGCTGAAGTTCACTTCATCAGTTGCTTTGAAAGCATGTGAAAAGCAGGAAAAAAATTAGAATACAAAAGACAAGAGATTGGGGTTGGGGGGGAGACAGAGAGGGAGAAAGAGATGGAGGTATAGAAGGCAGTGCTAGTAGAGACAAGCAAACAGGCAGCAAACCTATAGGAACAAAGGGGTCACAAAAACTAATCCAGTTAGTGAGATAAATATTCATAGTCCCTATTTACACCATACTTAAAGTCCAATTTGTAGACGATTTTTTGTTCTGCAAGTTCCTGTTCAAACAATAAGCAACACTGTCAAGCAATACAATACAAATGAATAGGCTATTTACTCAGGAAGATCTGCTAGAGGGGCACAATTAATGCTGCTAAATTAACATTCACTGCCACTTGGACAGCAGAGAACTGAGGGAACTGAAATTGTACTACTCTATGTTCTTGGTTGTCAGACCAAAAGGGAAGTCTATGCACTGTATATTCAATATCTACTCTTGGCCAGAAAGCTCCAGACCACTGGTGAGACATGCATGAATTGTACATGGGGCATACATATGACTGACATGAGGTATATATGAACTGTACATATGGCATAAATACAAAATACTCAACATAGGCATTTTTTCACTGCATATCCAATGATGTCTCCTCCTCCATCTTGTATTAAAATAAGCCAGTTACAAGAACCACTGTGGAATTATGTAGGAGGGAATGAAAAGCAGATCCTCAAAGAGACTGAATCTCTGACACTTGTGCTGTAATGTATGATTGTGGGCATAGTCTGTACACCACAGGAATGCTCTTGAGGAAAGCCACAGAATTCAACAAAAGTGAATCAAAAAAGCTGATCAGATCACAGTGCCATAAGAGAGACCCCGAGAGCCACAGGTCAAAGTTGAAGGTGCACGTGTGGTTATACTGTACCAGGGAATTCTTCCAGATGTTTATGCCAACATTCTCCAGCTCTTGTGTGCAGTTTGAACTGATCATGGAGTCAAAAGTTCTCAGTACCTGCATAGAAAGCCATATAATCAATCAAGATCTTATGCCATAAACAGTGGGTCTGACTGAATGGTACATCCTTGTTCACCTCATCTTTCTCTTTATATTGTTCTGTTGCATCCAAAAAACCAAAAGAACCAGAGTTCTTTGAAATATGCTGTCCATATACACCCCATCGTTTTGGGAGCACATGCAACTCAAGCAATCAAGCTTAAACATTTTTTGTCCTAGGAGTACCTATGTAGTGTTCCTGCACTTATCCTTGTGTTCAGTGCTGAAGACTAAGGGTGGACATGCTTCCCACACCTCAATTTCCTCCCAACTTGCAGAATCCAAGGCTGCTGACAGATGAGGGGGGGAAAAAATGGCCCTTTACTTTCAGCTCAATGCACCCCCACACCAAGTGCAGCACATGCCCAAGAAAAAGGCACTGTGCTAGTTTGACCCGACATGCCCAGCATCTGTACAGATCGCGTGCTTCAGCGGGTCTTTTTGGCACTTATCTAACAGCTGATTCAGTCAGCTATAAGATAAAAGTGCCAAAAAAGCCCCACTGAAGCATGATCGACACAGCCACTGGGGAGCCAGGTCAAACTGATGCAGTTCCTCTTCTGGTAAAGCACCGTTTCCTCCCCCTACCATGTCTGTCAGCAGCCCAAAAGTATCAAAGATTCCAAAGGAGGTGGAAAGAAAAATACATATTTTACACAAAGTCAACACAGATTAAAAGAACTCCAGTCACTAGTAAGTAATTTCTTTCTTCTTTAAAGTTCTTGTCTATACACAGAAGTTCACTGTGGGGACTCGAAGAGTGCCTAGTTCAGCTGGAAGGGAATCCTGGAGTCCTAAATGAACTATGACTGTAAGACTGCACCCATAGTGCACACAGTTAGGGTAGTGGCTAAGACAAAAATCTCTGGGATCTAGTGCTTGAATTGCACATTATGACTGCAGTGGGAACATTCATACAAGCAAAACATTCAAAGGAGAAGTCATGGTGCTGGTCTATAATGTTTGTGACTTTGTACCTATCTACTAGTAATGGCAACTTTTATTTGAACAAACAGAATATACTTACTCATTTGAGATTAAGCAGGGAAAATATGAACTCAAAGGTATATACTTCACTGCATGAGTGACTTTTCAAAAGTACACATTACTGGTAAGTCCACATGCAATTTTTCCCCAAAATGTTCCAGTTCCCACTGGGCAAGTCCTTTGTGCAAAATCTGATCTTTCTATCCCGTAAGTGGCAATAGACATGTACTGGTTCTGCTCTAAATACCATCACAGAAGCTGTAATATAGTTCTTCCAAGGCATTTGGAGCAAAGTTAAAACTTCTGTTCTGTATCTTTACAATTGCTACCTTTTCTAAATTTCTGATCCCATTTTCTCTAAAGACAAGACAAAACGAGACAAGACAATCACGGTAATATTCCTGTGATTCTGTTCATCCCCCTTCTTTCAAAGGTCACTGCTAGCTGCCCCACTGGCAGATCAGGGCAGGAGGCTGGGGCCTACCCCAACCCTGCAGCTCTTTCCAAGCCCTGTACCTAGATCATCCAATCAGGCCCCAAGCCTGGAACTTGCCCCTGACCAGGACAGCTCCCAGCCCTCAAGCCACAATTGCAGGGGGCAGGGTAGAGAGCTTGTTCCCCACTCTGTGAGTGTGGAAGTGGGTGGGGAATAGGCTGAGGAGGTTGTTCCCCACCCAGCTCCACGCATACAGAGCGGGGCAGGGAATAGGCTCCCCAGCCCCTGCCAGCAGGGAGCTCCCAGTGCCTGCTCTGTGACAATCCTCACCCAGACTCCTGAGGTGGAGCTTGCCCTGGTAGCAGGCAGCTCCTGGGAGTAGGGAGCAATTTCCTACACCCCGGCGGATGGCTGATCAGGAGCAGATTTACTCCCAGTCAGGTGTCTACATGAGTGCTACTGCACCATTACTAATCTCAAGTAAATTTGTGACTTGCATTTGCATGCAAAGATGCACATGCAACAGAGCTAATAGCATAATGGGATGTATTAGCCGATGCGTTGTGAGCAGAGCTAAGGAAGTGATACTTCCTCTCTCAGTGTTGGCAAGACCCCAGCTAGAGTACTGTGTCCAGTTCCAAGTGCCTCACTTCAAAAAAAGACATGGAGAATCTTGAAAGGGTCCGGAGAAGGGCCACAAAAATAACTAAGGGCCTAGAGGGCAAACCTTATGAGGAAAGACTAAGGGTACTGAGACTCTTCAGCCTAGGGGAGAAGATTGAGGGGGGACTTGGTGGCCATCTATAAGTATGTAAGGGGTGAATAACTGGGAACTGGGAGAAAAACTGTTCACTAGGGTGCCCCAAGAGAGGACAAAGGAGCAATGGCCATAAACTGTTAGAGGATGGTTTCAGATTGGACATAAGAAGAACTTGTCTATGGTAAGAGTGACCAGAATCTGGAACAGATTTCCCAAGGAGGTGGTGCAGTCTCCAACTTTGGAAGTCTTCAAGAGGAGATTGGACAGACACCTTGCTGGGATCACTTGATTTCAGCAGTATTTTGAGGTCCCTTCCAGCTCTTAATTTCTATGATTGTATGAAGCTAAGCAGGCTAAGTTTGTTCTAGCCTGCAGTTCCAGTGGGGTGAACTTTGAGGGCTCAACGTGGGCTGGTTTTACTATAAATAGTACTCATAAACAATTCCTTAAATAAGTCATCAAGATGTCTTTTTCACCCCAGAGGCAGATCAGAATCTAGGCCTGACAGCAGGCCACAGGGACTGCCTGCTGACTGGTTCCCCAGGACAATGTTTCATTGTACAGGTACTCCTCACCTAACGTTGTCCTGGTTAACGTTTTGTTATTACTTTGCTGATCTATCAGAGAACATACTCGTTTAAAGTCTTGCAATGTTCAGTTATAACGTTGTTTTGCCCCTGCCTGCTAATAAGTAACTAATTACAACATAATTGAATTTGCTTAACATCGTTTTGCTTAGTCACATTTTTCAAGACCACAATTACAATGTTAAGGGAGGAGTAGCTATATTAGATGAGTGTTGTAGCCAATTCAGGTTTTGTAACTGTTTTGTTACAAGTGTGGACAAGCCTAAAAGCCTTCTTGGTGAAGTTCTGCATTTAGAGCATGACTCAGGGCATGTTCAGACTCCCTCACTGCCAAGACCCCCCAGCCACAATTATCAGTGCCATAGCGTAACTGAGCTCCTATTTGCTAATGCATGATTTCCCACACTCTGCCCTGACTTTTTTGTTAACTTCTTCAGGAATCATCTAGCAATATGAGAAGGAAGCACAAGTTTAGGAAAAGAATTTATCATTTGTTCAATACTAACTCTCAAACAAGTACCTGAACATAATCCCCTTCGAGCTGATCCGAACAACTGAGAGTCATGGGTTTGGCCCAACTCCTTAGCTATCTGGCTTCTGCTGATAGAACAGCTGTCCATCACACAGAGAAACCTCCTTCTGTCACTTCTCATGCCCATGAATTTCCACTGGGGAATTTTCCTGATCCTTTCTCAAATCTAACATTTCTCCCTATCAGCTGCTGTGAAGACAACCCATTCAAACTTAACAGCCCAACTAGTAGAACTTCATTGTTTCAGTCATCAGAATTTGTTCAGTGTTGATAGCCTGTAATTGCTCTCTCTTACTAGACAGTCTGTGCTACACAATAAAGAAGGATGATTACAACTATAAATCCACAAAACAAAATGTAATTCATAATTTGACAGACATATCCCTTCCCCTCACCCACAGACTTGATACGTGACTTGATATGTAGGCACTCTGTTAAGCTAAATAAATAAAAAAAATACTCAGACTGGAGTGTGCCTGTACAGCGAGCAACTGCTAATGTAAGTTAGCAATTTGTAAACCCACCTATTTAAGATGGTAGAAAGCATATTTTTAAAAAATATAGCAGAATAAGATCACAAGAATGAAAGAAACAAACATGGAGTAGCTGACAGAGAAGGGGAATTGTAGTCAGATCATTAGCACTGTTTACTTTGTTAATATCTATTTAACTCTAGTACCTAATGAATATACGTAAGGAAAAGTCTGTAAATGTAATGCTCCCAAGTCCTTCCATATAGTGCAAGCACAAACAATGTACCCCTCCTAGTAGTCCCAAAAAGACTTTCAGGAAAAACAGGGTAAGTTATAAATAAAAGGCATGTCATGTCTAAAGTAAAATCCAAGAGAGAGGAGGAAAAAAACCTGAAACTCTGAGAAGCAAAAAAGAGCACAAGTGCATTATTATTTTATAAATGATGTTTAAGGTCTCCTCAGCAATAAGTTATCCATATTCCACATGCTACATCCAGTATTTATTATTCCCATTTTGCTTCACTATGACTCCCCATATTACTGTTTATTCTATTTTGACAAATGCAATATAATCCATCTTTCTCTGGGATAAGTTATTCAACTTTTGGGTCTGTTTTCACTGCAATTTTAATTGCAAATTTAATGTTACACAAACTTTTTTTGCAAGGATTATTGGATTTATATTAAAATTAAATAAAAACAGGTTTCCACAAATTAATGGAACCAACCACAACAAACAGCAAGTTGGTTCCTTATGCCTCATCAGCAAGATGCCTTGTAATTTCAGAGGCAAAAACTTTTAGAAGCCATAGTGGATGCAGGGGGCAGTCCAGAGGAGCATGAACAAGTGTTTCCCTGGGGGACAAATAGCAGCAGCACACAGCTGTTATTCTTACTAGACAGTTGGTTCACTGGATAGAAACAGGGCTGGATACCATACCTTGTCATGACGGATCAGTAGGGATGACTCTGAGCCCAGTGTAGAAAGGATTCCAGCAATCTCCACAGCAATGTACCCAGCACCAACAATAACGCTGCGCCTGTGAAGAAGAAACAGTACCAGCAAAGCAGAGCTTTAGCATAGGTGTGTCTATACCCTGTATGAAAGCTTGAAGGGTCTCCTGTTAAGCCAGAATCACCCTGATTCCAGGGCTACTTTAGCTGCAACTTTGTACCCCATGACTAGTGCTTTTTTGTAGGTTCTTTCCTATTATCTTAGAGCAGGGGTGCTGAAACCCTGGCCCATGGGACAAATGCAGCCCATGGAGCCTGATCTCAGGTGAAGGGATGGATCTAGCTCTGGGGCAGGCAATTATTTTGGGTGGAAGGCCACTTACTGAGTTTTGGCAAGCCATCAAGGGCCAAATGAGAGGCAGCCATGGGCAGATAAATATTAATTTTCTAAATTTTTTAGGGGCCCTGGGGGCCAGGTAGAATGGCCTGGTGGGCTGCATCCAGCCCACGGGCTGCATTTTGCCCACCCCCTGATCTAGCCTCTCTCTTTTGTTCTAAGCTCTGCCCTCATGACATGGGGGCAGGGGCTTAAGCCAATGTTGCTCCAGTAAGTAACTGTGATGTTTTTCAAGCTGACTGGCCGGCATCAAATAACACCTGTCCCAGACTGGGTCCAGGTGGTATGGTCAGGAGGGCTATTTAAGAGAGTCTCTCCAGGAAGAAGGAAATTTGACATTTTAAAACATACAAACAGAAGTGTGGACCTCTGCAGCTCTCTCTCATACTCAGGATGCAGAAATCAGTGACTGAACAGAAACCTAGCCAGAAGCTTAGTTTAATGTACTCTAGTTGCATATCAAAAGGCTGACAAGCCAACTAGATTTGCTCAAGGTTGGTTTTCTTTCTATATTTTGCTACTGGCATTCCTTCCCAAACCTATCCCTCTTTGATCAATAAATCTATCTGTTTTAGCACACCTCGTTGTGTATGCTTAAGAGGGAAGGGACCGGCTAAGGTGGGCTTGGCTATTTTAGTTCCTCCTACAAGGGAGGCTGCTGGTGAATGCTTCAGGCTAATAGAAGCACCCCAAAATCCCAAGGTCTACAGGGTCTGTGTATCCTGGGTGGCACAGAGCCCAGACAAAGACCTGAGTCCAGGTGGTGGCAGAGGTACCCCAGGCTTGTGGGTATGCTCCGGGAAGGGGGCTGGTCATAAGCTGGCACCCCTGGGGAGGCATCCAAAGCCTGGTTTTTGGCCAGGTGCAGTGAGGTGGGCAGGTCAGTACAGAAGCACCCCTGACCGGCCCGCCACACCCTCCACCCATATAGCCAGATCACGACCTGGCCATGCCCCTTCCCTCTGTGGCAGCCCATTTGGGCAAGGCCATTTCCCTTGCCCCTGTCCCCCACCAGCCCACGCCTCCTCCTTCACTCCTCCTGTAACCTTTACCATAACCTTTTGGCTAGGGACAGAAGGTACACATAAACCAGTTTAAGTGATCAGAAACTGGTTTAAACATGTAAAAGAACATAAGTTCAGTGCATCTACACCAATTTCAAAATGGCCAAAACTGGTTTAAGATAAGCCTGGATGAATGTAGTAATCGACTTAACTGATTTGGGTCAAACTGGTTTATGCAACTTCTGTCCCAGACCCCTTCCTGGTTTAAGTTAAACCAGAGTCCTCCAGCATCCCAGCATACTCTGCAGCCCCAGTCTGGGCTGTGCTCTCAACTCCAGAGACCAGGGCTGGACCTGCTCCTCTGCTCTCCAGCCTGAGCAGGGGTGGGGGCATGGTCCCATTAAGGCAGAGTGGACAGGGAGGGGTTTAATTCTTCACTTCTCCTCACCCACACCCCCCTACACACACAGCTGGGGTCTGCCTGTATGCAGACAAGTGGCAGAGGACAAGGTGGGGGCCAGGACTACCAGACTCTAGCTGTGGTCCCAAGTGACAGAAGGGAAGGAGAGAGAAATTAACCCCTTACCTTAGAGGGGCCATGCCTGGATAGTGGCTGGCCATACCCCTGGTGCTAAGCAACAAGGAGAGAGCAACAAGGGTTTTTAATCCCCCACCTCCCTGTCCTGTCCCACTAACAGGGACCACAGCTATCCTGGCATGGCCCCATTACAGCTAAAGGAGTAGGGGACCGCAGCTGAGGTGAATCAGCCCCCCTCCTCCCTCCCCACCACTGCAGGGCAGTGAAAGAAACCTTGCCTTGGAATTAAGCAAATATAGTATATAATATGACACTTCCCGCACGAACATGATAAACAAGCAGCAATGATTCATACAGTGTCATGCTGTCCAGAATGTAGTTACTAAAAAAAGGAGAGATCCTTTTTAAAGGCTGGTGTGAATCCAACTCCTCCCTATTCTTGTACAATAATCTACCCTAGTTCCCATTCTACTTTGGCTGTGTTTTCACATCCACATTGTCCAGGAGTAACTGATTTCAAAGGGACATGAAAGGAGTACCCTTGAGTAGCTAGGCTAAGAGCAGCCTGAGGTACTTAATTTTGGTAATGAGAGTATTTTTCATTTGTTACCTGGGCAACTCTTCAAGGTCAAAAAAACCATCGCTGGTGATTCCCAAACTGGCACCTGCAAAGCAAGGCAAAATTTCAAATGCAGCATAATACTTTATCTCCTTGTAAAAGTTAGCATTATTTCCTTCTGTCCCTACAACAATCATGCATATAAATTTCCGCATTTCAATTCAATGTTTGGGTTACAATTTACCCTTCTTGCAATTAAAGAATATTAGCCTTATGTACAAAGACTTCCAATACATACAAGTGTTTTACTAATTATAAAGCACTTTTTCCCACTAGAAGAATGGAAGTCAAAGTGCATCATTTGCTTTGCAAAGTTGAGTTTTGCAGTTGTTCAAAATAAAAAGAAAGTAATGTTATAATAAGGCTTAAAGAACTTCACAGATACTTTCTTGTTTAAGGAGGCTACACCTGTGAGTTTGGGTGCAAGGAGTCATGCATATTTAATTGTCACTGCCACATTTTTACTCTTTCCCCAGCAATCAGTTCCTGCCTTATTCAGTTCTACTCATTGCTCCACCAATCCAATGAATTCTGCCTCAAATAACCATCCCTTGAGAAAACCACTTCCACTCTCACCTAATCAAAGACGTTTTCTCAAAAGTAAGCTAACTCTACTTTACTTCCTTCTAGGCAGTGCTGCCACCAACTCTCTACATCCCTCTACGCCCTAAGAAAACTATCTAATAACATGCATTAGTTAATACACTTTAAAGCAGAACATGCAATTCACATTAAAATCCTAGCATGGATAAGGCATATTATTGTTATACCATGCTAGGGATCTTCTCAATCTTCACTCAAACAAAACAAAAATCTTACTCCTAGCAAGTTACAGAGTTTGCTTTGGAACTCAAGGTTTTAAGTAAAAGTCAAAGGAAGGATAGGTAGAAAAACTTGACAAATATTGTAACTGGAAATATATATACATAAATCCACTTGACATTTGACCCTATTACTTGCTAGAAAAAGCAAATTTAGGGTATGTCTACACTGATATTTAGGGTTGAGCTTGAGGTTGTCCTCAACCAACCTAAATCACAAGAGCTGGCCTTCTCTGTCTGTATCACACCTTGTAGCCCACGCCACAACTATCCATATTATGTTTCTTTATTTTATGGAGAACATCACAGGTTCCTTCTTAGAAAAAGGGTTCATATTACTTGCCTTACCTCCCATGCTTGCCTCTATTTGTGGGCTATAAATGGAGAATTGGAATGCAGAAAGGACAAAACACAAGAAAATGAAATTATAGGATTGCTTCAGGTTCACTTCAGCTGAGCAAACAGATGCAGCAAACAGGGAGAGCAGTTTGCAAGTCAGTTTGTTCCCCTCCTCTTTGAAGGGAAGCCTTTAAGCTTGGCAAGAGGAACAAGGGAAAAAAGGAACCTTTCAAGACCAAGGAGCAGTAAACAGTCTAGCTTACAGAAGACTTTGCTAGGAAAGGTCTGCTTGGAAAAAGGGCAGTAAGAGAGAAGGGGTGGATTCAGAGACCCAGAGAAATGGCTGGAGGTTGTCACAATGCCAGAACCACTGACATTGCCTCTGCTTGCACCTCTGAGGTGTCTGTCCAGGCAGGACTGCTCGCTGTTAAAGCTTCTACCTTGTTTGGCACTGCAAAGACTGCATCTTGCAGGTTCCTTTCAGTGACAGTCAGATGGGGGAATGCCTGCAGCATGATTGGTACCTCTCCATGGTGTCCCTCAGGAAACAAGCAAGAGAGAGGGACATAAGAGATGGCAAGGCTCCAAAGCATCCTCCATCACGAGACCATCATCAATTCAGTGCTGAAGGAGACGTCTAAGACTGTGGAGGAAGGACTGACAAAGGCAGTGCTAGAAAAGGCAGAGACCATGGGTTCCCAGAAAGGTGGAAGCTGGAAGCTTGTGACCTCTGGCAGCAAGCAGAGATCTTCATCTTTACCTGCAGCAGTTTGCCTGGAGAACAGATATGGAACCCTAGCAACAGAGGAGAGGAGCACATTAGATTGGTGGAGGAAGACAGACCAGGCTTCCCCGAAGTTGGAAGGATCAAGATAACTGCTACAAAGAACAAGTAACAGGTGATGGTTGTTGGAAACTTCTTTTCGAGGGGAATGGGGGCATCCGTATGTTAGCCTGCCTCAGGAGGTCAGCCTCACCTCAGTGCCTGGACAAATGATGGAACAGATCCTCAAGGAATCCACTTCTAAGCACCTGGAGGAGGTGATTAGGAACAGTCAGCATGCATTCACCAAGGGCAAGTCATGTCTACACAACCTGATTGCCTTCTATGATTAGATGACTGGCTCTGTGGATGCGAGGAGCCCAGTGGATATGACATACCTTGACTTTAGCAAGGCTTTTGATACCATCTGTGACAAGGGGCCTTCCCAAGGTTGGTCCATTCATTGGCCCATCCACATGTCTAGGGTAGTCCGCCCACCTGACTTGTCTGCCATGTCTTTGTTGGAACTGAATAGTTGTTCATAGGTGGGAGGCTTCCTATTTATTGCTCTGATGCCAAGGGTGTAACGAACAGTTCCGACCTCCCCTTTACCATGTTCCATGCCTCATAGATAGCATCCAAACAGTTGACTCTCACTTAGCCCTTTCCAGGGTCGAATTCTGCCCCTACGCTGGGTCTATTCCAAGCCCCATAACTGGATACCACACACACTGCCCCTTTTACTGGGTCACATTCATTCTTGCCCCATCAAGGGCCACAGACTCTGCCCTACTCCATACAGCCCTTCAGGTTTCTTCTCTGTCACACTTGGTCTGGACCCCTCACAGACCTTCAGGCCACTCAATTCAAGCCCTCTTCTACTACACAGCAGCAGACCTGCCACCCCAAATTCTGGCCTGACTCCAGCCCCTGGCCCTCTCTGGCCTTGGGCATCTCACACTCAGCCTATGGCCCACTCAAGCCCCAGGTGTCTGCCAACATATCGGGCCCTAGACTGTCCCCTCTATGGATAGGTAGAGTTACCCACCAGGTAGTGGGGGTTGAGGCTTTATGAAGCCCCATCCTTGCCCTTCACTGGGGAGGCAGAGGTGTGGCATTTCTTGGGGTCTGCCCTACCAGAGGCACCACCACCACACCTAACCCTAACCCTAACCACACCTCCTCTGCCCCATAGTTCCTACCCTAATCTCCAGGTGTTCCAGGAGCAGCAGCAGATCTCCAGCTGGGTGATGTTACTTCAGCAGCATCCCTGTAGCAGCTGCCAGCTCTGCTCTCAGGGCCTGGACTTATAACCCAGGTTGCCTAGCCCTCCACCAATCAGGCAGCCTCCTTACTGCCATGCAACTGCCTGATTGGATCTGCTCCCTCCTGTAGGCTGGTCTGCAGCCCGCTTAAGCCCTTAAAGTGGCAGACACCCAAAGGTGCACTACCACACAATCTCCCACAACATTTTTGCAAGCAAGCTAAGGAAGTATAGGTTGAATGGATTATAACATGGATAGAAAACTTGCTGGATCATCAGGCTTATAGGGTAGTAGTCAATGGCGTAATGTCTAGTTGGCAGCCAGTGTCAAGTAGAATGCCCCAAGGATCAGGCCTGGGGCCAGTTTTGTTCAATATTTACATTAATGACCCGGATGATGGGATAGAGTGCACCCTCACCAAGTTTGCAGAT
Source organism: Caiman crocodilus (assembly GCA_030014935.1). NCBI lineage: Eukaryota > Metazoa > Chordata > Crocodylia > Alligatoridae > Caiman > Caiman crocodilus. The sequence goes on along the minus strand of JAGPOW010002169.1, from coordinate 48,541 downwards.
GACACCAAGCTGTGGGGGGTAGTAGATACGCTGAAGGGCTAGGATTCAGAGAGACCTTGACAAATTGGGAGGACTGAGCCAAAAGAAATCTGAGGTTCAATAAAGACTAGTGAAAAGTCCTGCACTTAGGATGGAAAAATCCCATGCACCAGTACAGGCTGGGGACCAACTAGCTAAGCAACAGCTCTGCAGAAAAGGACCTGGGGGTTACAGTAGACAGTAAGCTGAATATGAGACAACACTGCGTCCTTGTTGCAAGGAAGGCTAACTGCATACTGGGCTGGATTAGTAGCACTGTTGTCAGCAGATTGAGGGAAGTGATTTTTCCCTTCTATTTGGCACTGGTGAGGCCATATCTAGAGTACTGTGTCCAGTTTTGCTCCTCCACCCCAGTATACAAAGGATGTGGACAATTTGGAGACAGTCTAGTGGGGGGCAACAAAAATGGTTAGGGGGCTAGTGCACATGACTGATGAGGAGAGGCTAAGGAAAGTAGATTTATTTAGTCTGGGGAAGAAAAAACTGAGGAGGGATTTAATAGTAGCCTTCAACTACTTGAAGGGTAGTTCCAAAGAGGATGAAGCTAGACTGTTCTCAGTAGTCAGAGATGATGAAACAAGGAGCAATGGTCTCATGTTGCAGCAAAGGAAGTTTAGGTTAGATATGAGGAAAAACTCTCTCACTAGAAGGGTAGTAAGCACTGGAACAGGCTACCCAGAGAGGTTGTGCACTCTCCATCCTTAGAGGTTTTTAAAGATCTGGCTAGACAAAGCCTTGGCTGGCATGATCTAGTTGGGGCTGGTCTTGCTTTGAGAAGGGGGTTTGACTAGATAAACTCCTGAGGTCCCTTCCAACCCTAATATTCTATGATTCTATGACTACCTGTGCTGTGTTTGAAGCCTGAAGCTCATGGGTAATTTCCCAAACTGAAGAAAGGGCAAAGCTAGGAGCTGAACAGGGACAGGGTTGACCTTAGATCTCAAAGTACAGAACTTCCAGGCTTGGGATGGATTGTTGCTAGGGGTAAAGCTTAGGGTTTAAGCTTGGTATGGGTTTAAGGGCAACCTTAAAGTCAAACCCTAACTATCAGTTAGCCTTACTGACCAAAAGAAAAGTACTCCCCCCAGCTTGGCATCATCTGCAAACTTGGTGGGGGTGCATTCTATCCCATCTTCCAGGTCATTGATGCAAATATTGAACAAAACTGGCCCCAGGCCTGATCCCTGGGGCACTCTATTTGATACTGGCTACAAACTAGACATTATGCCATTGACGACTACCCTCTGAGCCCAATGATCCACCCAGTTTTCTAGTCATCTTTTGATTTTAGGAAAGCTGACTTTTATAAATTCAGGAAGCTGGTTGCCAAGGCCCTGAGAAACCAGAATCTAATGAAGAGAAGAGTCCATGAAGACTGGTCATTCCTTAAGGATGCAGTCCTTGAAGCACAAGGCATGTCCATCCCAGCCCAAAGAAAGGGCTACAAAAGGGTTGGGTGACCCCCCCCAAATAGGGGACTCATGAAACCTGAATGATACCTGAAAAGAGAAGCCTACAAGGGCTGCAAGTCAGGCAACATCACTAAGGAGGAATAATCTGCACTGGCCCACACCTCTAGGGAGCAAACTAGGAAAAGTCAAGGCTGAAACTGAACTCAAATTGGCTATGAGAATCAGGAACAACAAAAAGTCCTTCTTCAGATGCATGGGAAGTCGGAAGAATATAGGAACAACACTGGAACCTTGCTAAACCAAATGGGGCAGGTGACAACTGACATCCAGTAAAAAAGCTAATGTCTTTAATGACTACTTTGCATCCGTCTTCCATCAGCCCAAGGGGATCACCCTGCCCAACAAGATGCAGGATTGCCAGGACATGGGCAAACCCACACGTATCATTGGTGAATACCTCGTGAAAGGATACCGTGAGAGGCTGGACACCCACAAATCAGCTGGTCCGGATGGAATGCACCCACAAGTGTTAAAAGAACTGGTGGACATTACAGAGCAGCCATTGGCAAGAATATCTGAGAACTCGTGGCACTAGGGTGAAGTTCCTGAGGATTGGAAGAGGGCCAATGTGGTGCCCATCTTCAAAAAAGGGAGAAAGGAAGATCCAGGGAACTACAGACCAATCAGTTTGACCTCGGTCCCTGGAAAGATTTTGGGGGCAGGAAATCAAAGAAACCACTGACGACAGGCTGATGGAATGTAATATTCTGAAGGATAGCCTACGTGGCTTCACTGTAGGTAGGTCTTTCCTGACGTACCTCATTTCCTTCTACAACCAGGTGACACATCACTTGAACAAAGAAGAGGAGGCTGACATCATCTACTTAGACTTTAAAAAAGCTTTTGACTTGGTGTTCCAAGAAGTCCTAGTGGTTAAATGGGAGAACTGTGGCCTTGACACCCTCACAGTCCAATAGCTTGGAAACTGGCTCAGTGGTTAGACTCAGAGAGTGGTAGTTAATGGAATCTTGTCAACATGGTGCATGGTGACCAGTGGCGCCCCCCAGGGCTTTGTACTTGGACCAGTACTTTTTAACATATTTATAAATGATCTGGACTTAGGTATCAGAAGCAGACTGGCTAAATTCACTGATGACACCAAAATATGGGGAAGTGTGGTCACACTATAGGATAGGCTGGTGATTCAGGCTGACCTGGACAAGCTTGCAAGGTGGGTGGACCAAAACCTGATGGCATTCAACGCTGAGAAATGCAAGGTGCTCCACCTCAGGGAAAAAAAATCCACTTAACACTTACGGACTTGGCAGTGCAACACTTGCTAGCGCCATGACTGAAAGGGACTTGGGGAGTCATGAATGACCACAAAACATGAACATGAGTCATCAAGGTGATTCAACAGCTGGCAAAGCAAACAAAACCTTGGCTTGCATCTATCAGTGCATCTCAAGCAAGACCCAGGATGTCATCTTCCCACTGTAGTTGGCCTTAGTGAGGCTGCAGCTGGAGTACTGCATCCAGTTCTGGACTCCGCACTTTAGAAAGGATGTGGAGAATCCTGAGGAAGTCCAGAGAGCCATGTACATGATCAGAGGACAAATCTTATGAAGAAAGGCTAAGACAAGGGACTCGTCAGCCTGGAAAAACAAAGGCTAGCAGTCTATAAATATATAAGGGGTGTGCACCAGAAACTGGGAGAACATCTGTTCACCAGGGCACCCCAAGAGAAGACAAGGTCTAATGGTCACAAACTCCAGGAAGTCCATTTTAGACTGGACATAAGGAAGACTTCTTTACCATCCAAGTTCCCAAAATCTGGTACAGACTCTCCCCAAAAGTGGTGCAAGCACCCACTCTGGACACCTTAAGGCACATTTGGATGCTTATCTAGCTGAAATCATTTGACCCCCAGCAGACTTCCTACCCCTTGGGCAGGGGGCTGGACCCAATGATCTTGCGAGGTCCCTTCCAGCCCCAATGTCCATGAAATCTATGAAAAGATTTATCTGACTCGTTATCTGCAACAGTCAAATGGCTCCACTCTTCAAGTGCACGGAAAACAACGACGAAGAATTTGGGCATATGATACGTAAAGATGGGCAATTTTTAAGTTTTTTTTCTTAAGATCATAGGTTTGGAAGAGACCTCAGAAGTCATCTAACCCAGCCCCCCGCAAAGATACATGATATGCTATTCTTAAACCATCCCAGACAGATATGTATCTAGCCTTTTCTTGAAAACCTCCAATAACGAAGATTCTACAACTTCTTGGGGCAGCTTGTTCCACTATCCTTCTGTTCTAACAGTTAGAAAGTGTTCCTGTAGATTTAACCTAAATCTGTTTGCTGCAAGATATTTCAACTATTTGAAAGAGTTTCTTGCCTTTTTTTTTATCTTGGGGGATAGACATGTAAACAAATTACCATGAGGTAAATCCAGGATGTTAACTTATGGTATATCAGCTATTCTCAGGTAACTGACTACTATATACTCTTATCTCAAAGTAAATGCAAAGTTGGTTGCTCCACTTCCATTGAGGGGTAAGTTAACTTCAGTTGCCATGGGGTAGAGCAGGGACTGTCAACCAGGGCTATGCATACCTCCAGGGGTACTTGGAAAGGGACTAGGGGTATGCGAGGGCAAGCGGGAATGGACAACCATGACCCACCACCCCACGCTGCTGCTTCCCAGGACCAGGGCTGGGGGGGCAGTGGCTCCCCTCTGTGGGCCACACAGGCACTATCCATCAGGCCAGATTTTGGTGGGGGGAGGAGGGAAGCTTGCATGTGGCAGTCGCCGCCACCACCCACCACCCTGCCCTGCTATGTGCAAGCCCTCTCTGTCCCCCCAACTCCGCAACTGACCACTGCCACTCCCCACACTCCGCATCCAGCCACCACCACCACCCCCCTCCCTGTGTCCAGCTGCCACCACCCTTCTTCACCAGAAGTATACCCAGAAGAGGCACACTCCTTCCAAAAGGTTAAAACCCCCTGGGGTAGAGGAATGCATACAGGCAATCACTGTGAAACAGCTGATTGCTGTAAACTCACATCTGAGCTTACTTCACAATAATTTGTTTCTGTGTCCTTAGGAACTTTCAAAACCTCAAGGCTCATCTCACTTGGCTGGTGGGATGCCTAGAAATCTCAGATGTATAGTGATTGCTCCCTTACTGCTACTGAATAGGGAAATGCCATAAATCTAACAGATTTCCTTTTTTTCTGAATTTATGTCAAAGTTAATTAAATATGTAAAATGAGAACAATAATTCCCTTTCCTTAGTTGCTCAGCTTTTGAGCTTTTCCTTGCGTCTGTGATTATAGCTTTCCAGTCACCAGAGGACAGCAGCATTAGGCATGCTGCTTGTTTGATATCTAAGCATCAGCCAGAAAGTAATCCTTCCTAATTTTTAATGTCCTAAGCAAGCCCTGGACATGGAAGATGTTTGTCTTGTTAACTTCTTGGCTAAGAGAACCACAATAAACTCAAAGGACCATGTGAAAACCCTAAAGAAACTGAAAATATTGCATGCAAAGAGGCCAACAGAAGCATGTCTGAAGTTCTGCTTCTGCATGACAGTGCTCACCCAAACTCACCAGCTTGCATACCGGAGGCAAACTCATTGTTTTGGATAGACTGTGCTGCCCCAGCCTTCTCACAGGTAAAGAGGATGCACTATGAGGGTGAAATTTGTGGGATGACAGCTAAGTGACAAAGGCTGAGTAACTGACTGCACAACAATGACAAGGACTTTTACAAGGTCAAGGTTAATGGAGAAGGTGACTATGTTGAAAAGATAGCTTTATGTTTAGCAACATTGCACAAGTTTTTCATGCAAGTATAAGCAGACAAGGGTCTTTAGGTAAATGTGATATCTTTTATTAGACCAACTAAATAGTTGGAAAAGTTGTTCTTTACAAGCTTTCAGACACAAATAACCAACACCCCCATGCAAGTATACTATTTTTTCAATAATATTTGGTTAAGAAAAGAAAAAAAAAGAAGTGTTACTTTCTGACGGATACTCATACTGAAAATGAAATGTGAGGTTCTGAACAAAGTGTAAGTTTCAAACATCTCAGCTGTGAAAAAAATATTCAAAATGTAAACCAGCACGGTCAGCCATTCTGCTCAAGTCTGCAGAGAGCCTGAAATAATAACTGAGAGATGAGAATTCTCCTTCCCCAGCTGTTCTTATTTGAGTGTCAGCTCTACAGCCCCAAAATGACATCTCATTGCTCACTGGGATAAAGTGAGACAAGCTTTCAAATGCAAGACATTTTTCATCAGGTCTTATTTGGTGAAGGGATCAACATAATAATTATAAACCAGTGGTGCTCAGTCTTGTGGCCCATCAGGCCCCAAACCACACCCAGATGCCAGGATTGGGCCTTCAGACCCTACACCACTCCTAAGTGCCAGGTTTGGGCCCAGTGCTCAATCCAAAAGATATCACACTAAGAAATCCTTGCCTCTCATATATTTTCTCAACTATCGTAGCTATGATATCACTCTTAAATTACCATCTCATTACTGATCATTTTAGTGGATGGAACAGGGAAAAATATCAGGAGTGAAGGCCCTCAAATATAGCAACATCTTCCTACCAGCTACAGGGAAAGAGAAGACTCAAAAAGCCAGCAGAAAAAAGAAGAAAAAAAGTGTGGAAAGAAAATAAATCAAAAGGCAGAAAGGCTGACCAACTAATGAAAAGCAGATTATGTCTGAGATGCTGAACATGAAAGTAAAGAGCAATCAATAACGACTCTATTTGTTATTATAAATAGTCTGCATCAAACCCATTATTCTTGGTGTACCTTATCTATTAATAATCAGCTAAAGACTCATTGTGGAACATGTAGTTCTAAACCCACGCCCAATCTATTATCCATAGTTATAACCAGCAGTGCTCAAACCCCAGCCCTCAGGCCAGATACAGAACTAGGTCATCCAGCCTGCAGGGCTCTCCACAGATCTGAAGATTTGACAGCAAGGAAGTGGCGGCACCATTCCCCTGATGCCAAGTTTCCAGACACATGAGGAGCCCTGCAGTCCAGATAGCATGGTCCTGCATACCGGATCAAGCTCTGGCACACAGAAGTGATACTGGGCACTGTGGTCCCAATCCCAGTAAACGGGGCCCAAACTTGGTGTGTGGGAGTGGCACAAGGCCTCAGGACCTGATACAATCATGTGGGGGTAGCAAAGGGCCTGATCCAGTACACAGATTGGCCCCATGCCACTCATCTGACCTGCAGGGCCCAAAGATTGAGCACCACTAGTTATAACTACTATTAAAAAAAGACAAAGGTGCAGTAGCAATTGCTGACTGTCATCATCAGTATAAAGGGAAAATCACTAATACTATTAGCAGACTTACCAGGAATTTCACTTTCACAGGGAACTGCCGGTCGTCCACCTGTAGCTATAAGAATGTGGGGAGCAGTGTACTTTTTACCACCGACTTCAACTGTAGGTTCTGGATCAGATGTAAAAGTTCCATAGCCACGAATCGTTTCTATGTGACCCTACAAAAATAAATTATAGATTGTACTTTTATTCTGTTAACCACAGAATTGGGTGCTAGGGACAGAAAGAATCCATCACATCACCTAGTCCAGGGGTGTCAAACATACAGAAGACCCAACCTACAGATCCGATTCATGGGACTGGAAATTCTGTGATGAGGCAAGCAGCAGCAGCAACAACACCCAATGCTGCCAGTGCCACCATTTTGGCAGGGTCAGTATCCACAGGGTTAGTACCACCACCGCAGAATCGCCAGGTTGAGATGCTGATCGGGGATGCCTTTCAGCAGCAACGCGGCAAGCAGCAGCAATACCAGATGCTGGAGGTTAACAGTCAGCCCACAGCAGTTAATAGCACTGCTCTTCACCCCACCACTGGAGATGGGTCATCCGGCTTGTTAGGAGCCCCACAATCCAGATCTGATCTCCCAGCCCAAATGAAATTAACATCCCTGACCAAGCACGTATCTCTGCCTATGCAGCAGTGCCTAATTACAGGGACAGAAGTCAGACAAACCCCCATCAGGTCGAAAGATTAGTAGACCAGCTGTTTTGTATCATACAAGTGCTACACAACAGTTGGCATTCTTGCAAACAGCTAGACATTTTGGGTTCCTGTTCTGGATAACTTAGTGTCACAGAAAGAAAGTGCTCAGAAACCACCTCCCTAAGGGTCAGATCTCTGTGGTATCCTAAGCCTACATTTACCTTTTAACCTAAAATGTTTACAAAAGAGGATAAAAACCTTTATTCTGTTTCCAGAGCTATGGTACATTTTGGGGAGCTAAAGAAAATCAAAGTCCAGTAAACTAAAATACAACTAAGCTGGTAGTTGTGGTAGCAGTAATGGTCGCCTTATGGCATGCTAAGGAATAGGAAAAGAAAGGTCTCTGTGTCATAAATTATAAACCATTTTTATAAACAAAACATAAGATTTCTCTAAAACAAAAAAGAAAAAGGTTACTAAGTATAATACGAAAATTCAGACAAGCTCAAAATGAAAAAAATCTTAGAAAAATCTTGCTTTGGGTTCTACAAAAAGAGGCAGCTAATAACAGAAGGCTGTAATCATAAACATTGTTCACATACAAGTAACAAAAAAGTTTACAGACCTTGTTTAAATTATTTTGATAGATCTCATTCAGGCGGCTCACATAGGCATCACGTTTTTCTTTAATAGTTCTGGAATAAAAAAGTTACTAATATTATACAAGCGTTTTCTCTTGCCAAGTCAATTTTACTAGCTCAGTCCATGACCTGTGCATTGTAGAGTCAATAAAGATACCAAAAACAAAACAAAACAAAAAGATACTGGCCATTCACCATATATGGAAAATGCTCAACTATTTTTCCATCATTCCCACTACTAAAATCCTGCTTTTTCCCATAAAGAATAAATAAATGACCTTTCACCTGGTATATCTTCCTTTTAAAAGCTATTACTTTTAATTATCTTCTTCTGGGAACAGGATTTGAATTATGAATATATAAGATTAATAACGAGGTCTGCAAAGGCCCCACAGATGCACACATTTTACTGCTGATTTGAGACTTCAAATTCCAGTCTAAACATACAAACACAGCCAAGAGAACAAGTGAACTGAAGCCGTGTGTTCCATTTGAAGGGACTTCCCTACGAGAATTGAAAAATCTGATATTTCCTCTGGATTCCAGTACTCACATCCCATACAAACATTTTACTTGTTGAGAAGCAAGGTACATTAGTCTTTGTGGAGCTCTGTACCACCATGGCTAGACTGCTTTCTGCTTTCAATACTCAAGCTAGCTCGTTTAAAACCAGCTATATCCACATTACATCACAGTCACTTGGCCAGGCAAGCACATGCCCTGCCACCTCACTGCGCCAGGCAAGTGTGCAGGACAGCATCTCGTCTCACCTGCAGTTCCCTGCAAGCTCCCCTGTAGTATTGTGCTTCACAGGGGATGCGGGCTGCTGGCTCCCCAAGCACTGTGGGCTGCACTGCACTATTCTGCGCCACGACTGCGGTAGGAATATGCAGCATAAGCCAGGGGAGGGAGAAAAACCCCGAGATCTCAGCTGCTGCTACAATCAGAGTAATAGGGGCAGAAGTGGCTGCTGGGTGGGAGCCCTGAGGCTGAATGTGAAACAGGCCACCAGTTGGACAGCCCTGGATACAGGAAAGGGTCTGGTATACAATGCCACTTTAATCTTTAACAGTGCCTATCAAAAATACCACAGGGCATCCATTTCTACATTTGGGCCGTAAAAAACATAGACCTCAAACCTGAACCTAATGTCAACAGGTTTTTGCTTTCCTGGATGAAGTAAACTGGAGCACAGGACTTTCACATAAGGACACCCTTGTATCTTTGGCCTAGACCTTGCCCAGCGCCACTGGACTACACAAGGAAGTTTATCACTCCGAGAAGACTGCCAAGTATAGGAACTAATGCAAGCTCCATGTTAAATTGAGGGTGGAGTTATGACTAGCTGTTGTTGCATCAATTAGATTTCAGAGGATTTTGGCTACTCCAACCCTGCTTTTTCTCAGTGTTCTTGTCCAGAATCAAGCCAAGATACAGCTGGTAAAGACAACAGCAGTAAGACTTTCTTAATCAAGGAATGGAGGGCTGCTGGCAGCCTCCCCCCATATCATGTAGCATTCCAAACCACCTATGAGAGACATGGAAAAAATCTGCAGGCAACTGGATGAACCTTGTTTCTCCTACAGTGTGCCATGTACATTGGAATGAGATGGGGGTGCAGGAAGTAGCACACTAATTGCTATTATACATAAAAGAAGGTACTCTGAATGTAGTGCACTTTAAAAATAAAACTGCCAGACAAGAGGATAAATACAAAAGAGTGACCTGGAATAATACACTCCAGACTTACCGCCAATTAAATTTCACATCCGGCATTTCATACCCATAGTCTGCATGATCATGGATGAATTCAAAGTGGACAGCTGTGTTCCACATTACCTATTCCAAGGACACAGAGAATATTAACTTAGGTACACTTAATGTTCCTTTCTCTTATGCTGTGCCTAGTAATTCAAGATGAAACAACTAAATTCAATATATGATTTCAACTGACATTCTTTTAATAGTTGGTTTTGTACCTTAGGTCCCCTAAAACCTTCAGAAGGAAGCTACAAGTAACTCTGTGCACAACAGTGATGCAATACTGGCCACAAACGAACATTTACTTCCCCTAGTAGAAATCGGAGGGGAAGCAGTATAGACATTCAGTGTGTAGCCCCTCCCTTCCCCCTGCGCTCTGTGCCTTCCCAAAACCAGGGTCATCTCATTCTGGGAAAGGCAAGGAGTGCCTGCTCCACTCCTCCTTGTCCCCAAGGGAAATGAAACAGCAGAGAAAAACTCTCTACACTTCCCCCAATCAAGGTCTGAGAAACACAGGGGTCTCCAGGAGCAGAAGGAAAAACTGGGGCATGGAGTCTCATATTGTGAACCCCAAAGTGAGAAGAAAGCAGGGAGTAGCTAGCAGCCCCTCCCAGTCTCAGGAAAGCAGGAGAGCCTTTCCCACAACTCCACTCCTCCTGGTCCCCTGGAGGCATCAAGCTGAGGGAAAAGCATATAGGGCATCTTTACATCTTTACTCTGGGGATAGAGGTGCTTTCTAAGAGCTGCTCTAATTAAAGTGCCCACCGTGTGTTGTGCATTCAGCAGCCCCATGCATCAAGATGGCAGCAGGGGCATTTAAACTAAATCTCATTTGACCAACTTTAGTTAAAGCACCCCACTGCCATTTTTGAAGTGTGGGGATGCTGAATATATGAGATGGGGAGGCTGCTGGAGCATGCTAATTAGCAGGCTCCAGCAGACTCTATTCATCAACTCCGCTTCAATGCACTTAATTACAGCACATCAGAGCAGCGTCCCCACACATCTATAGGCAACTGTGGACTTTTGGTCTCCCAGGAGAAACCCTCTTGGGAGTTATTTAAGCCTGGTTGTTCCCAAGTTATTTTTCTTCCAGAGCAGCAATTTTTGCTCTGGGAGAAAAAGCTAGAAAGACTGCACGCTGCGCAGTGATCCTCCCAGCAGAAACTGAACAGCTGTACATAGCTACTGTCTGCATACACATGGTGACCATTGCACACTTCAACAAGGATTACAATATACTTCTCTCTGAATAGCCTCAGCTCTGCCCTCTGGTACAGGGAGCAGGAAATGATAAAGCTATTTTGCAACTTCAATGCTTGAAAATTCATGAAAATTCTGAGCAGAAACATCTCTCTCAATTTGACAAAAACAGGAAGAAAGGGAAAAAGACTACCTTTTTTGGTACACATCCAACGTTCACCTACGAGAAAAGAAGATTAAGGCTTAGTCTGTATTTATAATAATAAAAGCAATGGTTTAGAAAATGCTAAGTAGTACATAATTAACTTAAGGGTATTTCTGTTAAATTGACATTTTTCTCCTCAATCAAAGCAGAAAAAAAAACCTGTCCTTACAATGCAGAGGCATCTACTTCTTGAAACTGAGAAGAGAGGTCTTAGGTTGGCTTAGTTCAACTCCAGTGGCCAGATCCAAAGATGCAAATTCTCCAAGGCTAGTTCCAATATGAGATAGAAGTTAAAAAACCACGTATGTTGCTCAATTTTAAAGGTGTTTTCTTTCAAGAGTGTAAATAATAGTTTAATAACTGGTTGATGGCACTTTTTATAGGGAATTCTGCTCAGTGTTGCCCGACTATCATGCAGCATCATGCAAAAGCCACGCTGCCTCTAATCACAGAACTTAGAGACAGGTGTCACACCCCAAATCAAGTGAGTGTCCCTGACACAAGAGACCACCCCTCCGTATGACTGGCATTGTTTTAAATTTGGTATTGTCCGCCTAATTAAGTATTCCTACTTGGCAAATTTTCGTTGGCTACTCTAAAGGTATAAAAGTCTGCGCAGTTCCCGCCCAAGTTGGAGCGAAGCGAACTCTGACTACGTTGCAGGAAAGACCTCGCAGAGCTCTGAGCACGTGGCAGGGTGACTTTGGCAGGGTGATCACCCACCAACGGCTCCCCATCAGTGACCTCCCGACGTACCCCTTCCCCGTGTGTTTTCGTCTGTCCACTCGATGCGGTAACCTGAACTGTAACTACACAAGTGAGCATACAGCCTGCGTCACGGCCACCAGCGGCGTAAGTAAAATCTATTTTAAACCCAATATGCTGTTTCGCCTCTCCATCCGCCAGCCCGCCTGACGTCTGCTTAATTAAACGCCGTTCCCCTCAGTCAGCTCTGACCAGCGGGCTGGCCGAGACGGCAGGAAATCTGGATTCTGGTCTCAGCACTGCCACCGGCTTATACAAGGAATGTCTTCACATCTCATTTTCTCCACCTGTTAAAGCTGCCTTTCAAATCACTGGGTCCATTTCTATTTCAAGGACAAAAGGTCTGTTGTCAAGCACACCACCAACTTACAGAACAGGCACACACCAGTTAGTAAGCGATACACTGGAAAAGAGCTCTGGGTTTAAAAGTGCTTGAAGACAGTGATCCATCGTCAGCCAGTGCCATGCCAACATGAGTGGCATCTAGCCTGACAATATAAGACAAAACACGTTAAACGGCCGCTTAAGTCTGCATCCCAAAAGCAATCAAAGCCCTGCGTGCTCTTCCCTTCTACAAGCCCAGTAGCTCTCTCTACTCTTTGCTCTTGCAGTCAAGGATGAGAAGAGTAGTCCTGATGAAAACAGCCTTGCCAGGCAAAGCCCTAAGTGTAGGTGTAGTTATTGCGGCAGCTTGTCTTCCCCTAAAGCAGGACTGCTCGACTTTTGCTGAAGCACGCAGCAGGCAACAAAATATTGTAGCTGCTCTGAAGACACTCCTCTCCTTTACTTCCTGCTTAAGCCACCCCGTCTTCTTCGCGCTTCAGCGGTACTAGTTACCTTGCCATCGATAGCGACGCAGGTGGGTCATCCTACACACGAAAAATAGTCTGGGAGTAGCATTCAGCGCAGCAGCCTTCAGGCCTGGCTGAAAGGGAAGTCTGGCTTTTCCCTTCCAGTTGTCGCTGAAGCGCGTTCATGTCGCCCAAAGGGAAGCTTTCGACAAAAACTCCTAGCTTTTTTTAAAAGTAACAGGCAAGCAAGCCAGGCAGAGCTCGCCGCCAACCCGTCCTCGATTCTGCCTCACTTTCCAGGGGCAGGGAAAGGAAAGCTAACGGACCTGCTCTTCCCCGCTCCGAGGACACTTGCTCCTTTCCCGCCTGCAGACGAGGGACGGTCCCGCCCGGCTCCCGGCGCCTCCCCGGGGGGACTGGGCAGGCATCACCCGGCCACCTCCATGGCGAGAGGCCCCCGCCCCCGCTGCCCACTCACGCAGGTGCCGCCCAGGCGGTGAGCCTCCACCACGGCCACGCGGGCCCCGAGCTCGGCCGCCCGCCGCGCGCTGGCCAGCCCGCCCGACCCGCCGCCCAGCACCACGTAGTCGTAGGCAGCCGCCATGACGCGGCCCGGCACGGAGCGGACCGACATTCCCAGCGCTGGGCCGCTGAGTCACGCCTGGGGCGGGGCCGCGGGGAGGGGCCGGGCCGGGGCTCCCCTCCGCGCTCCGGAATCGGGGGCTCATTTGCAGCAGGCCTGCCGAAAGAGTCGTCCCCACCCCCCAGGCCCTTAAGGCATGAAGGATGTGGCACCCCCCCGGCAGCCCGCGCTCCCCGCTTAGGCGACGGGCAGGTGGGAGTACCAGTGCCAGCGCTGTGGGCACGGGCCGGGGTGCGGGGGCGCCAGACGTGCCCTGGCACTGCGGGGAGCGACTCGGGAGGTACCAGTCACCCATGAGGACGGGTGCCCCCGGAGCCTGTGGGGCACCGCGACCGCCTGCAGGCAGCGCAGCAAGCGGGGAGTCCCCGCAGGTGGCGGGGGCATGGTGAGTGCCAACTGGCAACCGCCCGCAGGCGCCATTGGCAACACTTTTCTTAGGGGGCGCGCGTGCCCCCCCTCGGCATCACCAGTGCCCTAAGGCATGGGTATGGGTCAGTGCCTCTGCTGATCTTAGCAGATGTCGGCCAGGCTGCTGGGGAGCGAGGTACTCCACAGGACGCTACTTAGTCCTGAGTAGGGAGCAGGATGAGTCTGCGGCTCTGAAGCGTAACAAATACGGGGCTGATCTTGAGCAAGTGTGCTTCTGCAGCAGTAGATACAGGAGAAGGGAGGTGGGGGAGGGCTCATGGTTGGATCCATAAAGCAAATCTGGGCGTAAGTGCCTCTTTAGGAAACTGAGATACTTGGGTAAAGGCAGACGTTCTTTGGCTGAAGATAGACTGGCACAAATTCCAAACTCCACATGTAGAGTTGCCCTTGGGCTTGTATGGGGCTGTAGCATCATGTAAAGAGGGGGTGAACGAGGACAAATTATCATGTTGTTTCCCCAGGACTTCGGCCTCTTGGCAAGGGTTTACTTCCTCTGGAGTGCTGGGCAGAATAAGCTGCCAGATCCACATGAGCCTCCTCTCGGCACTTAGAGCAACGAGAAACCACGCAGTCGCAGCAGACACTGGGCATGTCTACATGAGACCTGTACTGCCAGATGCCTAATTAGCTTGGCAGTAAATCTCTTCCTCTACTACCCTATTAGGCCACAGGAAAATAATAAACTCTGCAGCCGGGTAGTACTTGTAAATACAAGTACTACCCGGCTGCAGAGTTTTTTCATGTGCAGTGGTCATATCTAACACTGACCTGGCTGATAGGGTGCTTTGTTGAGGGGGCTGCATGCTTGCTGCCCTGTACTGGAGCACCCTCGTGGCCCATCCAGCCCATCTACACCACATAGAGCTAGGTTGGAGCAGCTCTGGGCTGGCAGGGTGAACTGCCCAGGGCTCCTTGCCAACTGGGGCTGCTCCAACGTGACTCAACGTGCTACAGCCGGGCACATATTCAAATGGCATACCCAAGAGCAATAAACTCTGGCACAATTGCTTCAAATTAATTGCACATATAGATGTGCCCAAACAGAGTGCCTTGCTCAGACACAGCTTGTTCTCTGACTCCACTTTCATCTTAGCAGAGGCACTGACCCATACTGCTGCCATGTCACTAGGGTTGCTAAAGCAACTATCATGATGGTAGACTTATTTTATAGATAGACTTCATAGAAGCATAGTGTTGGAATGAACCTCAAGGGTCATCTGGTCCAACCTGCTACGCTTAAATCATCCCTGACAGTTCATCCCACCTCTTCTTGAAAGCCTTCAGTGAAAGAGATTCCACAGCTTCCCTGAGCCATCTATTTCACTGTTATATCAAGAAGTTTTTTCCTGATATCTCATCTAGGCCTACATCTTGAAGCCACTGCTTTGCATCCTGCCGTCTTCAACAAAGATAAAAAAAGTGTTTTCACTTCTCTTTATTGCATCCTTTCAGATATTTGAAGACGCCTATCTTCTCTCTTCTTTGGAGCAGCTTCATGGTGCTTTCTTAATCTGCTCAGGCCTCTCCAGACAACTTTAGCAAATACTTAAGTAGTATATAGGGTACGCCTCATGTCAAACTGATAAGCCCTGCCCCTTGACAGGTGCCCGGCCCCCCTGGTCACCATCTTGGAGCCCCACCAGGCCCCCCATGGCACTCCCCCTCCCCCACAACCCATGATCTTTGCCACCAGAAGCCCTGCCCCCTTTCCCCAAAAGTACTCCATGGGGGGGAGGGGGGCAGATTCTGACCCTGGAACCAGAAGTCCTGGCTGTCACATGCCCTATGACACCAGAAGGCCCACCCCCACGTTGCCATGTTGATCGCAGAATCCCTTGTCCCCATCACATGGCCTTTGACTTCAAAAGGCCCACCCACATGACCTAGCCCCCACCCTCCCCACACCTCCATGCTGGTCCCAGAATCCCCTGCCCCCACCTAGGCCACGAGGCACAGGCATGACCTATCTGGAAAGCGTGGGGTTGTGACCCTTCTAACATCTTTCCCCACTGCCCTCGACCAATTAGTGGGGGTTTCAGGGGTGCCAGATCTCCCCAAGAATAGCACTAAACCGATCGGAGCAGACATAGGGGTGGGACCTAGACTGGAAGACTCAGCCTGTCTGTTTTCCCAGGCCTGTTTGGGGAACCCTCCAAAGCACACTGCACGTTTTCTGAAACCATGCTAATGCAGACAGAAGCAAATATGAATCCTTACACTATGCTGGTAAGACCCTTTGTTCATGCTGTACTGCCAAGGCTTGCCAGATATCTGCTTAGAAAATGCTACCGTAGCGATAGGTCTGAGAGAGGGAGATTAAGGAGAACACCACTCTTAACACAACAGTCGTTTGAAGTGACTGAGCCTGGGCAGGACACCTGTGCAAGTCTGCAGCAGGCTGGGGAGCTGGCTGACCAGACTCCCAAAGCAAGCACTGAGGATTTGGGAGAAGAGGTGCGCCTTGAGTTGGACTGTGGGTGGGAATATGGTTGGAACCACGAGTGTGGAGACCCTTAGGGGTTTGGTGGGTTTCCTGTGGCCAGGGTGGGAATTAGCTATGAGCTGATTAGATCGTGACTAAATAGAGTTTTTCATTTGAAATCCCTCCACAGCTAAATGAAGCCTTTCTAATGAATCCAGAAAGACAACGCACTAGAAGTCCTTTAACCCTGGTATCAGAAAATGGAAGCTGTTTTTATGAAGAACAGAGGCTCCGTATTGAAGAAGATTTCTCTTCAGCTTTTAGAAGAAAATTAGGAATAGAACTAGTAGGTCCTGTTTCCCATCAAAAGCATGAAAAGCTCATGAGAGCGCTTATGCAGGCTTTGTTTTATGGCATAATTAAATATTGTTGGAGAATGAGGTGTTGAAGAGTATGTGGCTTGTTTTTTAGATGAACCAGGATAAGCCTCAAGAGTATGAACTAGACGGCTGAGGATATAAACCAGACAATTCAGGAACTTTGTACTGAGCTGTGTATGGAAACCATTTTAAATATTGTTCATAGATTCATAGATCGTAGAGTCTGAAGGGACCACAATGAATCATTGTGTCTGACCCCCTGCCCCTGGCAGGAAAGAGGACCGAGGTCAGATGACCCCAGCCAGGTGACTATCTATCCTTCCCTTGAAGACCTCCAAGCTAGGTGATAGCACCACCTCTCTTGGAAACCCATTCCAGATCCTGGCCACCCTTACTGTGAAAAATTTCTTCCTAATATCTAACCTAAATCCACTCTCAACTAGTTTA
>JAGPOW010002169.1:15592-31267 GCA_030014935.1 Caiman crocodilus | reverse complement strand
ACTGTGAAAAATTTCTTCCTAATATCTAACCTAAATCCACTCTCAACTAGTTTACACCCATTATTCCTAGTCACTCCCTGGGGCGCCTTAGTAAACAGCACTTCCCCTGTTCCCTGTTGACCTCCCCAAATAAATTTATGGGCGGCCACAAGATCTCCCCTCAGTCGTCTCTTGTAAAGGCTGAAGAGATTCAGTTCTCTCAACCTCCCCACGTAGGGTCTATCCCGAAGGCCACTAATCATGTGAGTGGCCCTCTCCAGATTTCTCACGTCCCTCTTGAAGTGCGGCACCCAAACCTGGACACTACTCCAACTGCAGCCTGACCAGTGCCGTATAGAGGGGGAGCATCACCTCCTTTGTTCTATTAGTCATGCCCTGGTAATACACGACAAGGTGCAATTAGCCTTGTTGATGGCCTCGTTACACTGCCGGTTCATGTTCATCTTGGAGTCAGTTATGACTCCAAGGTCCCTCTCTGCCTCCGAGCTGCTGAGAAGGGCACTGCCAAACCTATAGATGTGGGGGGGGTTCCTCCTTCCCAGGTGGAGTACCTTACATTTATCTTCATTAAATTGCATCCTATTTCTCTCTATCCATTGATCCAACTGTCCAGGTCAGCCTGAATGTGCTCCCTGCCCTCCAGTGTACTAACTTTGCCCCATAACTTGGTATCATCAGCAAACTTGGAGAGGGTGCTCTCCACGTCCTTGTCCAAATCGCTGATGAAGATATTAAATAATGTTATTGCATTAGCTTATAGCCTGGATTGTTTTAAATTAACTGAGAGGCATTTTGCTTGGTATAGCCATTGTTAATGTCTGCTAATTTGTCTGGAGACCTAAATTCTGCTCCATATGGAATTATCCAGGAAAAAAGACAGGCCTCTCATACCTTTTGTTGGAACACTTAATTGGGACAAGAGCTTATAAAACCATGCTCTGGAGAAAAGTTTACCCAGGATATAGTATAAAACTAGCAAAAAGCAGTACATTTTATACAGAATTTGATGGAAATAAAGGCTGTTTTAAAATGAATGCTCACTGTTGTCATAGAATCATAGAAGCAGGGTTGGAAGGGACCTTGCAGATCTTCAGGTCTGACCCCCTGCCTGGGCAGGAAGAAAACTGGTCTCAAATGACCCCAGCCAGGTAGGCATCAAGCTGCTTCTTAAAGACCCCCAAGGTAGGAGCCAGCACCACTTCCCTTGGAAGTTGGTACCAGATCCTAGCCGCCCTAACTGTGAAGTAGTTCTTATGGATGTCTAATCTAAACCTACTCTCCAGCAACTTGTGGCCATTATTCCTTGTTATCCCAGGGGGCACTAGGGGAAACAAGATCTCCCCCAAACCCTTCTGGTCCCCCCTAGTGAGTTTATAGACGGTCCCCATAGACGGTCATGTGCTGTTCAGTCTCTTGGGGCCCTGGGTGCATAACACTGGCAGGAGTGTGGATGGGTAAGGGTTCTGTTAACCTACAAAACACAACAAAAGGTTGGCTGGGGCATTACTCTACCTTCCCTGCACAGTGAGGGTAAACAGGGTCCCCTCAAAAGGACATGTTGGAACATGCCTGAGGAAAGCTGTGGAAAATTTGGATGGGCCATCATCATCAAGTCATCAGACCCACTGACTACAATAAGGTGGGATGTTTTCACCTGAGAATGAGGACCTCCCTGAGAATAGAGCTGAACCAATCTGATCAAGGAAAGGTGGAACCTAGATTGGAAGCCCCCCCCCCGCACTATTCACACACCTCTCGCTCAGAAACACTGTGAAAGAGGTTCAGGTAACTGAGACAGATTCCCAGACGCCTAAAACTGGCCCAAGGGCGATAACAGAACCCCAGCAGCCCATATCAGAGCCTTTCGTAAAGAGCACAGAGCTGGTGGACAGTCCTGCTCCAAGGGACACTGTTGAGGTAAGTAGATAATTAGGGGGTTGCTTTCTATTGTCATCATGTGGGTTTGTGCTAATTATGCTTCCTTTGCAGGTAGGTGCTTCCCATACAGAGAGCTTTCAAAATCTACACCTTGGCACCCCACTGAGAGTAAAGGTCTTTGCGTGAACTGTTTTTGCTCATGTCCTAACAAGAGGCATTCAAAATAAAACTGTTGCAGCTGTTTTGTCTAAAGACAATGGCAGTCAAGCAAGGTGTTGAACCCCTGGAGGTCCCCGAGCAGGGGTGTATGGGGCATTATTTGAGAATTTAAAAAGCAGCGCTGTCACCCCTGCTCAGAAAAGGTTTCTTGCATGACCCGGTACAGTGTTTATGTTTTGTTAGTTTTTGTTTTGTTTCTGAAGGGATGGAGACTGGTAAAATCATAATAGTGAATTTGTTCACCCAGATCACTTCTGTAATAGAGACAGAGATGGTATTAGTTCTTCCCCCAAAGAGTTCGTCCCTAGGCGCCAGAGGAGAAGGCAGCTGGGTTCTGCTTAAGAAATTTGTGAACTCCCCGACTGATCTAACAAAGTCTTCCACTCATGCTCCAAAATGGTCCTGACAGTAAATCCTAGTCTCTTAAAATAATCTGCCTTGTACTGTGTCTGACGATTCAAAAAGCCATAGGTTGTCCCTGCCAATGGGTTCCATTAATTTTAACTGCATCAGGAGATACAGCCATGGAAAAAGCAGCCATTAAATTCAAAGGCTACACATTTTCCATCAATTTCTGCATAGCCATCTAAAAAATAGTCCCCCACTTGAAATTCCACACCCTGTAAAGTATACTGGATTTGGATTTTTTTCTTTCTCGGAGGGGTACATTAGCCACTGAATAGATTGGGATAAAAAATCTCTTTGTGATAATTGTCTGGCGGAAGAAGTGCTGTGGTCAGAGGTTTCAAAAACAAATCTGTACATGGCCATACAAAAAGATGCCAGTGTGATATATTGGAAAGGGTCTATGCAGAGACTTACCCATTTGAGTTTACCCTTTTACATCACCTCTACCTGCCATGTCATTTTCATAATCTCTTTCCTGTAGAGGCAAGAGGCCTCATTCAAAATTTTTACATCCAGCTGTTGTAGCAGAAAGCCCCTTTTCCTCTTGCCTGCAGTTGCTCTCCCCTCCTTGGATATGTTTTTCCTCTTCTACCTTTTCTTCCTTCTTCTTTCTTTCACTATTAACAAGGGCAGTAATCAAACTGCCTTTCCCTGTATCAGGCTGGCCCCTGAAAGAGGGAGTGAATCAGTGACTGAATGTGTAACATGGTAGCAGATAGTTATTAACACCTAAGGAAACTGCAGATCAGCTAACGGAAGAACTCAATAGAAGACAATGTAACAACCGGGAAATATCTAAACCTGACTGATCAAGGACTAGAAGCCCTCGTCTGAGTTAATCAATGCTGAGGACCAACTTTTGAGCTGAATATCTCCAGATTGACCGCTCCCAGAGCCCTATTCAAAATTCATCAACGGACTTCCAAACCTGCACGTACATGCAGACGGTCCCTGGGGCTGACAGATACCATCCAGTAGCCATTGAGGGTGAAGTCCCACAACCAAGGGTCAACAACCCCTGGATTGAGGGGGAAGTCCCCAATCCAAGGGCCAACAACCCCTGGATTGGGCAAACCTGAAAACTGGGGAGTCACCAAAGTCTTCCAAGGACAGATAAAAAACAGTGAAAAGTAACCCTCAGTGGTGCCCTCTTGCTCTCCAACTTGACCAGCACCCGACCTGTCCAGCCAGAAGGACCAGCCGGCGACCCCCTTCTGGAAGATAACACCACGTTGAAAGA
Source organism: Caiman crocodilus (assembly GCA_030014935.1). NCBI lineage: Eukaryota > Metazoa > Chordata > Crocodylia > Alligatoridae > Caiman > Caiman crocodilus. Next base: position 27,522 of record JAGPOW010002169.1, on the reverse strand, counting down.
AGCCTCAACAGCAGACTCCAGTGCCTGTGGGATAGGTATACTTGACTCTTGTAGCTTGCTACTCTGTGTGTGCATTTGGTGGGGGGGGAACCAGCCCCAAGGTTTATGATTTAACTTCATTACAGTGCTTCATTCCACCTAATAAACCAGAATTTTAAGGATCCTGAGTTGGACATTTGTAGCCAACATTGCCAATAATAGGCCAATTCCTTTTGCATGTCAAAGGTCTTATCACAGTTGTCCTGATACCATTCTAAAAATTGCCTTTCTCACCAGGCGTCATACTTTCAACCCCACAGTACTCTGCTTCCAGGAGAGGTCCCACATTATTCTGTTTTTCCTGTGTGTTAAAAAAATATGGGAAATGCCCTCTGCATTCTTTGAATCTCATTGCTTGGGGGAGCTTGCTGCGTATCATTAGCAAAAAGTTTAAAGAATTGTGATGGACTGGCTAGTAGTGACTTGGCCCAGGGGTTTTGAAAGGGCAAAAGATGACTGGAGGACTTGGGATTCCCTTTCCTCACCAATCAGGCCCCAGAGACTCACCCTCCACATCCCCTGATTGGCCCTGTGGGTCACCTGGAGGGGGATAAAAGGAGCAGTGTGGCTGACTCGGGGAAGAGACCAGCGAGGGACCACAAGGAAGGAGATTCAAGGAGCTGGCAAGAGCTGAGCCAGCGGGGTAGGAGCAGTTGCCCCAGAAGAGCCTGAAGGAGTGGGACCTGCAGGCAGCACTGGGGTCCTCAGCAGTGCGATGTGTAGCTGGCAGGAAAGGCTTCCCAGCTCCAGCAAGATCTGAGCAGTGACCTGAGAGGTTTCCAGTGAGGTTGGGGCTCCAAGAAAGTCAAGACCCCTAGCAGCTTGGAGTTGTACCAGTACTGGTGGCTGTATGGCAGCATTTCTGCCTACCATCTGGGAGATCTGAGTTTAAGTCTCAGTTTTGGTGACTTGGGGTAAGTGAGCTAACAAAGAAAATTCCTCTTGCAGTGGAAAAGGGCCATTGCGTTTTCCCCCTCTCTCCCCCTCCAGATACCTAGGCCCTATATTCCTTGTAATTTGATATTTTTTATTTTGTGCCTTTTATATTTCCAGTAATACCAACCAGCATCGTTTGTTCTGCTGTTTGTGTTTTACATGTTGGTTAAACCAGTCTTTTGTCAACTGAATGAATATGTCTATGATTGTAAGTGTCTAACCTTTGTTGAATCCTGCTCTTTTGGGGCATTGTATTTCCCCCTATACCTCTCGGTTTATACTGGTTATGTTCCCAGTATTGTTAAAAGGTTAAGTCCCCATTGGTGGTCTGGCTCTGCTCCGTAGGGGAAGGAAAGTCCTTGTGCACCTGCTTTGATCCCTTCAATTGGAGAAGGGGTACCTCTTGGAGTACTGCTCGGGTTACAAAATCTACACAAGCACCCATGTCACAAGTTTTGCCTGTCAGCAGGTAGAGGTGCAGGGCCCCAGAACCACCCTTCACCTATCTCCTTGACAGCTGGCAGGCTTGGTGACTGCAGCAGGGGCTAGCAGGCCTGCACCTTTCACCCTACTGCACCTTAACACACACAGTGTCACCCATGTCATGAATTTTGCTTGTCCGCAGCTTGAGGTGCAGTTTCCCCCAAACCCCTGCACTTATCTTCTTGAAACTTGGCAGGCTTTGTAGCCTCAGCAGGGGCCACCACCCCTGCAGTTTTCAGCCTGCTGCACCTTAACACACACAGGGTCATCTATGTCATGAGTTTTGCCTGTCAGCAGCTCGAGGTGCAGTTCCCCTCAAGCCTCTGCACCTATCTTCTTAAAACTTGGCCAACTTCATACTCTAAGCAGAGGCTACCAACCCTGCAAGTTTAATCCAAATCAGACAAAAACCAACAAAGTTATAGATATTTCATTGATTCCCCACTATACCCTATGGCTGGATCTCCGAAGCGGCTCCAAAGCTTTTCTGAAGTGGCTCAGAAGCTCTGAACTGCTTCGGAAAGCCTAAAGAAGCCAGTGCTTCGATTCAGACGTGCTCCTTCATCGTCTGAAGCACTCAGATCTTCTCCAGATCTGAAGCACAGTCCAAAGCCTCAAACAGCCCTACTAGCTTTATCTAGAGATGTAAAACTTACCAGAAATGTTGAAGCCATGGGAAAAAAAAGTTTTTTTCTGGGAGAAAAAATGGAAATTTGGGAAAAAATTGAACTATATGTAATACTTATTATCTTAGCACCCTTTGCAGATCTAAATTCACATTGTTACTTTAAGAACATAAAATGTATTATGTATTGCTCATAAAATCATTGTTTGGTATACATATTAAATTTAAAAATATAGTTTATTCAGACAAGAATTACAAATTTACTCATTGTATTTACTTTAAAATATTTTTAATTTGTGTTACAAATGGAGCTACAAGCTGCTGAACTCTAAATAACCTAGCAACTCTTTCTTTTTGCCAGTTTATGAGAAGCAGACAAACGTTTAAGTTGAAAATAGAAGAAACCATCAACATCATAGTAAAACAAAGAACGTTATGTATTCTGGACATAATCTCAAGCAGATACAGAAAGCACTCATTTTTAGAAAAAGAGCTGAGAAAGAATTGGAAAAAAAACCCCAAGACTCCTTGAATACAAATTTTGCTACATGAAACTTTATCTAATCAATGGCCTTTTCTGAGTTATCACTGTCAGCAGTTTCTGATTCTTCTAATCCTTCATTTTTATCATCTTCATGGATTTCTGAAAACTGGAGGCTTGCCCAGATTGAGGCAAGCTTCTCTACTCTTTCACACGTTTGTTAATGTATTTCTTGATTTGGTGTGAGTACTCCAAACATAGATGAGTTTCTTTCACATGCTGCAGAAAATGGAGGAATCTGAAGCAGGCAAGAAGCAAGAGGAGCCAGAGGCTGGGTCATGCAAGGGCCTTGCCACCATGTTGCAGGAGGGATATGCTTGACAGAGCCCCAGACTGCATTCCTGGACTGAATACCTGAAGATGTTCTGCAGTCTGCAACTTTTGAAAGTACCTTTCCAACATCAAGTCCTAAGTGTGTTGCTTGTTTTGTAACTCAGTCAAATGCAGTAGCAGTACTATCATCACTAACATTTCTGCCTTTGAATCTTGGATCTAAGAGATTTGCAGCAGCATAAATTGATTGGCAACAACATTCTTCCCATCTGTTAATAAAAATAATAAACTTTTCTTTCTTCAGTACTTGTAAGTTGAGATACACTTAGATTCACAAAAACAGTTGATTTTATCTGGGCCATGTGTACGGAATGTCTTACAAAAGTGCACTCTCTGATTCAGATTAACCACAGCATTCCTTACACTTCCGGGTACTTTAAGATGCTCAGTTGTTGCTATGTCTTGAAGAGCTTCTTTGTTTTTTAGTAAATTTTCAAATGAGATTACAACTCCACCCCATCTAGTTTTACTAGTTTGAGTGTCATTATTTGATTCTTTGCATACTTTTCTTCCTGCTGCTTCTTAAAGACTGCAGCTACAATATGAGTAGATTTTACATGTTTTATAACTTCTTTTGCTCTTCTATAGATCTTTTACAGAGCGTCCAACTTCATGATGTCATTAAAAAGCAAGTTTAGACCATGGGATGCACATCCTATTGCAGTAATATGTGGATATTTATCTATTATGATTTCCCATGCTGCTTGCATATTACTTGCATTGTCAGTCAGCAAAGCAAATACTTTACCACTCCCAATCTTCAGTAGGACGTCACATATTTTACTAATGATGTACTCTGCAGTATGCCTGTTCTCACCTGTTTCAATGCTTCTGTAAAAGACTGGTTGAGGTGTTGTTATCACAAAGTTTATAATTCCTTCTCCCTGCACATTTGTCCATCCATCTATAAGTACTGCAAGACACAGTTCTTCATTGATTTTTCCTTGCACAGATTGCATTACACGTTCATATTCTGACTCCAGAAGAGACTTGCTCAAAGAATGTCTGCTGGGCAAACAGTATGATGGTCTTAGTCATTTAAAAAGTTCCTGCCAGTATGCATTTTCAGTTATTGACAATGGTGTCCCAGAAGAATATATTGCTCTTGAAAGAGCTTGGTCAATTTTTTTCCTGATCTTCAGGTGTCATCTTGTCTACAATGCAGCTATTGAGAGTCTTTTGCATACAGTTGGTTGCGATATTTTGTTACTTGAGAATGTTGATTGGGCAACCCTTTGTGATGCTGACGTTATGGAAGAAGCAGCAGCAGTAGGAGAACTTATGGATCCAGAATGGTGGAAAGAGCTTCTTGCACTTTCCTCATCATGATCTACCTCCTCCTCACTTACATCCATTAAGGATTTTTTTAATATCTGCAGGACACTTCTTACATACAAGGATGTGTTTGGTCATCCTAGTAGCATTTGGAAATGCATATTTCATGTGACAGTATTTGCAAGTCACATTTTTTTCCTCATACTAACTTGCAGTATGGAAATGCTAGAAGTTGGTTGCACCATTTTGCTGAGGGAATAAAAAAGAAAAATGTAATTTAGTGGCTAGCTTGCATATATAAACACTACGCTACAGCATGTACAAATATAGTAACGGATGGAGGACAGGCTTCCTCAGAGTTAATTGTGAACAACTTCCCTGCCCTGCAGTCCTCACGTCACTGCTAGGCTTCGGTGATTTGTCACAAAACATCAGATTAGTAGGAACTCAATTATGAATTATATAGGTTATGAAAATATACTAATACAGCTAAAATATAGTTTAATATACTGAATATAGAGAAATTTAAGCTCTTACCATTCAATAAAGAAGTATACGTTCTTTCAGCTCCAGTGTGCTGCTTCTGTATTTCTGTGGATCTTAAAGTCACAGGGCCGGAAGGAGGCAAGTTCCTTCCAACTCAAGAAACCTTTAGACTTGCTCTGTCTCCTCTCTTGAGGTTTTTGAGCAAGCAGGGCAATAAGCTCCTTGTTTCCAATCTCTACTGGAATGAATGGATGCTGCTGCCAATGTCCACTCCCAGTCCTTTGAGACCTAGTCAGGAGGACAGGAGCAGATCCACCAACCTCTATATAAGAAGTCAACAACAGAGGAAGTCCACAAACAAAGAAGGCACTGAATCCTTCTTCCTTCTCTTGTGAAAATGGCAGTGCCTCCTCGGGGCAGAAATGCATCTTGCTCTTGCATTTGAGAGCTGTACTGTACTGCATGTCCTCAGTGTACAGGAATTGTAATGATCAGATACTGTAGATAGTCTTTCATGAAAGTCTTCCTATTACACAGTTATTAGAAAACATTTTGGGGGAGTAAAGGGCAGCAATATATGAACACATTGTCTTAAACATTTTATTATTCTAAAAGAAAATATTTCATAAGAGGTTTTTTTAATTTTCAAAACATTTTCAATTTTTCAGAAAAAAACAAAAAAAGTACTTGGGGAAAAAAAATGAAAAAAAAAAAATCCCCCCCCCAAATCTTTTCTGGTTTTTTGTGGGCCTTCACATCTCTAGCTTTATCGCAAAAATGTACCTTATTTTCTCACATATCGTTGACGGGTTATATAAGTTTTTACAAACATGACAGATGGGTGTGGATTATACAAGAATGCAGGCTATGCAGAGCCATTTATGCAAAAACAAGTGTAGTAGAAGTTAATAAGCACATTAATAATTGTTTGAACAGTATTTCCAGGTTATACGACATACTGGACGATGACAATACGAGTGCTATAGCTGGTCCACCCAACACCGATGGAAAAAAGTCGAATTCATTAAATCAACTGAATTACAAATATAAATGTATATAGTTTGTTTCAATTTATAAATAAAAGATATGGATTGTTAAATGTACAGGTATTTTTTAAACTGTTAGTGTAGCTCAAAAAGTAAGAAAGATACCAGATAGGAAAAGCAGGGAAGTGTTGCTTAAATACTGGCTAAAGGCACACTATCACAACATTAATAGCAAAAAACTTATGCTACAAAAATCACATTTTTTATTGCAAACATTAGAACAGTCTCGAATGAAAATTAAAACATATAAATGTCTAAATTATGTTCAAACCCAATTGGGTGCCTCTTCTTCGCTGGCTGGAAAACCTTCAAAGTCCGTATCATAATTTGATTCGCTGAAATACGCATCTACAAAAGCAGCGTCATCAGGTTCATCAGCGTAGTCTTCTGAATCGGTGTAGTCTGACTCCTCACCCGATGCGCCATCCAGGATTCTGGCTTTAAAGAAACCATTGATTATAGATCTTTATTTCACAGCTCTCCAGGCCACAACAATCCAGTTACAAACTTCTGTATAGGCGGCTTGTTGCTGTTTTCCAGATGGGGTGAATGAATGAACACCCTGGCTCATCCATTTTTCCCACTCCTTTCTCATGAAACATTTGAATGAATGGTTGACAGAGATATCCAATGGTTGGAGCTTACAGGTTAGCCCTCCAGGAATGATAGCAGTATGCACTCCAGCTTTATTTATTTGTTTCTGAACACTAGAGTGCTTATGCACTGCCATTGCATAAAAAATTAGCAAAGATTTAGGCGCAAAAAACCCGCCTTGCCGTGTTCAAAAATGGTGTTCTGTTCCTTCTTTCATTTTATTCTCATTCATTCACCCTTTCTTATTGCAAATAACTGCAACTCCATTTGGGATCTTTTCTCAGGGCATCGTTCCCCATTTGAAAATAACCATCGGTTTTAACGGTACACCACTCGCAGTGCATGCTAGCACAACGGTGAAATTTGTTCAGCTATGGCCCATTGTTGATATTGCAATCATCTTTTTACCATGTTGATCAACTGTACGAGTTGCTGGGATGTTGAACAAAATCGGTACTTTGTCCATGTTAATTATGTCCACAGGACATAAATTATGCACTCTGAACTCCTTACATCATGAAATCATGAAATTTTGTTAATTTTTCTTCCCAGTCATCTGGCAGTTTTTGCCCTACGGTAGTTCATGAATGAACAGCTACATTACTTCTGTGCATAAATTTATGTACCCAATTGCATCCACCCCCAAAGTCTGTTATTTTCATCTCATTTGCCATCATGCGGGCCTTCTGCTGAATAGCAATGGTTGACACAACTTTGTTGCTTTCTAGTTGCACAACAGTCCACTCTTTCAGGTCAGCTTCTAGAGCTGGTCATTTACAATGCTTACCCCTGTGAGCGTGCTTTCTCAGATTCAGAGTTTTCAAAATGTCTTCTTGTTTTCGCCATTCTCGCATCAATTTTTCATCCACAGAGAATTCTCGACCAGCTGTGCGATTGCTGTGTGTCTTGGCGTAATCAATAATGGACAATTTGAAGTAGAACGTGTACAGTTTTCTCTTGAGCATTTTCAAATGAAATATGCAAGGGTAGGATTGAACCCTGTGGTAGTCGTGTAATTGCCCTGGGAATAGTGTAAGTCCAGATTTAAAAGAGACTTCACATGTCTTTTGAAGTCTGAATACTCACAACTGTACATGAAATTAGTGAGATTGGGAGGTCGGGTAAATTTGTATGCAGCCGGTCATCTTTACTGACTGGAGTTTCTAAACACACTTGAGCAGATGTTACAAATTGATAGTAATAATTAGCACTCAGATGGTAAACATTCTAGTAATAAATGACTAAACGCTACTTTATAAAGGCATGTGGTAGGCAGATACCTCTCAGGCTTAATAGGCTTTAAATTGCCACCGGTACTGACACTATCAGGTATGGGGAATACATAGGTGCAGTCTGTGCACAGACTATTTTCCAAAAATACAATTTTCCACGAGTTACACATTGGTGTGGGTTATATCAGTGTATGTGCTATATATGAGAAAATACGGTAATTGGATATGTGCATTCCTATCTCCTACATACATTCAAAATCATAAAAAAATGTAACCCTCCCCTATTTTAGGTTTAGTAATCTGACACAAAGCAATGGTGCTTGTCTGCATTCAAGATCCGCCCATAACACTGGTTGCATTGCCTCCCTTTGCACTCATGGCCTTTGTCCACATAAGATTTTCACTGATAACCAGAGATCTGGGTTTTCTGTTTCCCATGGAAAAACTGAGAAAACCACAGATTTCCCCTTTTTAAGCCATGGCTTGGCTCAGCTCAATCTCACTCTTTGCTCCTGGAGCCTGTGAGGTAAGTGGGACTTGTGGGGGGCTGGGAGCCCCTATGGTCAGGGCTGGTGGCACTGGCAGGGCTGGGGAGTGGGGATCCAGGAGCTGGCCCTGCCCCCACCTGAGCAGGCAGCAGCAATGGAGGAGCTAGCTCCATACTGCAGCTGCCTGCTGTTGGGGGCAGGGAGCTGCAGACTTGGGTCCTTGGCCCCGTAGCCCTGGAAGCTGGGGGCCCCCTCTGGCAGGGCTGTGGGGCAGGGGCTGTGGGTGGAGGGCAAGAGGCATGAGTAGGGCAGAGGGGCTCTTGTGGGGGCAGTGAAAGGCACCAGCAGGGCTGGGGGAGGCATTGGGAGGTAAGGGAGGGGCACCAGCAGGGCTGTGGGGGGCTTTTAATTTTAATAATGGATTTTAAGGGTTTTTATCAGAGAATTTGCCATTCTTAACAGAGAAAACCAGGATCCCTGCTGTTAACACAAAGTTTTACACTGACAGTTGATCTGCTTTTCTGAAGCCAGAGCCACATGCCTCTATTCTTTGGACCAAGAGACCAAGTCACAGGTAGAAGACCTCTGTGCTTCACCCACATTGTCTGCGCAGTCCAGGCTCAGACAGAGGCAACACCAGAACCTGCACCCATGGCTATGGCTGTACAGTGCCTGACAAAGATCACAATGCTTTCTTGCATCAAATACCTTTTTCACATCCAGAACGCCATCGTAATGTTCATCATGCAACAGAAAGAGACAGGTATTTGGGTCCTGGGGCATGTTGTGTGTTTTAAAGAAACCCCACCCTGTTTTCCCCTTATGAATTACTTTATGAATGTTAACCTTTACAAGGTCTTCAAACAATGCTACATCCTTCAGCAAAACCTGTTTCTGAGCTGACCACCCCGACTTCTAGTGCAGCTGGTTTGCACCATGTAGCCGTTCTGCAACCCTGACACCTCTACAGGTGGTCAGAGCAAGCAGACTGTGCCAGAGCAGCTTTAGTGCTCCGTCGCTTTAAGGGATGGAGCAGGCAGCTACCAGGTAGCTGATTGTGGTGGCTATCTTCAAACATGGGCCAGAAAGGCAGCAGTCTGAGTTGAGCAGCCAAGGAGGCAACTCAGTGCATTTTGTATCGCCCCTTGTAGTTTGGTATTCTTATCTATTTGTGTGCCAGGGCATTTGCAGCTTATATTTTATACGCCTCACCTTTCAACTTTCAACTAAATGTTTAATTTCATAAGTAAGTTATGAATCAAACCGCCCTTCCCTGTATCAGACTGGCCCCTGAAAGAGGAAGTGAATCAGTGATTGAATGTGTAACAAGGTAGCACACAGCAATTAACACCTGGAAGCTGCAGATCAGCCAATGGAAAAACTCAATAGAAGACAAAGTAACAACTGGGAAATCTCTAAACGTCACTGATCAAGGGCTAGAAGCCCTGGCCTGAGTTAATCAACACTGGGGACCAACTTTTGGGCTGAGTATCTCCAGATCAACCGCTCCCAGAGCCCTATTCTAAATTAATCAACAGACCCCCAAACCTGCACATACATGTGAACAACCCCTGGGTCTGACAGATGCCATCCAGTAGCCACCAAGGTTGGTAAGACTGACTGGCCTATAATTGCCGGGGTCCTTCTTTCTCGCCCTTCTTATAAATGAGGATCACAATGGCCCTTTTCCAATCCTCTGGTACCTGGCCAGTGCCCCATAAGCACTCATAGAGCCATGCCAGGGGCCCTGCTATGACCCCCACCAATTCCCTCAGGACCCTTGGGTGAAGAGCATCTGGACCTACTGATTTAAATATGTCCAGCTCCTCCAAAAGTTCCCTAACTAGTTTGTCCCTGACCCTAGGCATGGCAAGCTTGATCTCCTTCTCAGACAAAGTAACTAGTTGGGTGTATGAAGGAATGCATTGGTTAATGTGGTGTTGAACTTAAGCAAGGCTTTGGATGAAGTCCCATACAATCTTCTCATAAACAAATTGGTAAAATGTGGGCTAGACCAGGAATCAGCAACCTATGGGAGTTGGCTGCTGTGAGTGAGGGGCTGCTAACCATTGTCTTTGAAAACTCATAGCTATCAGGAATGGTCCTGGATTCTTGGAAAAGGGCAAACATAGTACCCATATTTAAGAAAGGGAAAAAGCAGGATTTAGGGAACTACAGACTAGTCAGCCTCACTTCATCCCCTGGAAAAATCATGGAGCAGATCCTCAAGGAATCCTTTTCTAAACACCTGGAGAAGAAACCTTGAGAAGAGAAGCAGACCCATCTCTGCAGGCGGAGGTGACAGAGAGGGGGGAAGGGCGGGAATGGGTGGGAGGAGGGGGCGAGACCAGTGCTGCTGGCCTCACCGCCCCTACTCTGCCACTGCCTCCTGCAGGGAGCAGGGACCCCACTCTGACCTGCGTCCCCGCCATCATGGCAGTGCTCCGCTGTGCCAGCTCCCGGGTGAATGTTCTTGGAGCATGCTGATTGGTTCTTTCAGTCAGCCAATCAGAGTGCAAATAAAGCATTACGGACAGACAGACTAAAGCTTTTTTATATATATAATGTTAAATGGATTGGTGCTAGCATGCTACCCTGTGGGTGGCCATTTCATTGTCATCTCCTATTGCTCTGTTTCTTGCGGTTCTGTGTAAAAACATCTATTCTCCAAAAGAGATCCAATAAGTTGCACTAGGTGGCAGTCATGCATCATGTTGTAGACTTTGGCAAGCAGTGGCTGACTGTGCCATATGCTGCTGATAGTTCTAAAAACCCAGCAGAAAACATCAAAAATAGCATGAAACAAAACAAAGTACATGTGATTATGGCCTTGTATTCCTGAAGATATCATGGTCCAGTGGACAGGTGTGTCCAGGGGCAGATCAGAGGGGGGAGTGGGCAGGGTGCAGTGGTGTGGTTGCACCTCGCATTTGATTCTTGGTCCACCCTAAAGTTTAAAACCAACAGCCTGGAAGTGGCAGCAGCATTTGTATTCAGGAAGCAATGAGAATCAATTGACTTCATGGTTCATTGTAATCCAAATGATGCCTTCTAAACTCTTCGTTCCAAGGGTGTTAATGATCCTCTCTCTTTTTCAATGGTCTTTAATTGTTCTACTAATCAAGCTTTGCTTTATTCTGCAATTCTGCTGTTTGTTAGCTGTTCCTAGAATGGAAATGTAGCTCCTATTTCTCAGCGCTGCACATTGTTTTTAACTATAGTTAGTGTAATGCATGCGTTGTGTAATGCAATGCATCGTGTGCATTGAAAATGCAATAAGAGCGTGTGACTGAAGGGGAGGGATCTTGTGGAGGTTCGTGGACTAACGATGGACTACAAATCCCAGAGGCACCTAGAAGTGGAAGTAATGAGAAACCCTGCAGAGATCTGTTGCTGGACTGCAAATCCCAGAAGACCTTGGGGGCAGCAGGAAGAGGTAAGGGGATAGAAAATCCTGGGCTGGCTGCATGTCAGGAGTCCTGGGGGTGATGGTGGTGCTCCTGTGAGCTGAACTGAAGGGGAGAGAAAACTGCACAGCACACATGAACCACAGACTGACTGTACGTAATCCCCAACCTACAGACCTGCACAGAGTGACTCTGGACTAAAGGCTGGTTCTTGGGAACTTCCCCAGAGGTGCACTTGGGACTCTATGTGCTGAATGTATGTACCCCAGCAGTACTGACCACTACCTGTTTGCTCACCCTCTAAGTGTATGTTGTTTTACTGTGAATGCCTATTTACCTGTATTTGTCATAGTATCATAGTACCTAGGGTCAGAAGGGGCCTAGAGCAGGCCATCTAGTCTGACCCCCGCCAATGGCAGGAACGAGTGCCAGGGTCACAGGACCC
>JAGPOW010002169.1:0-15492 GCA_030014935.1 Caiman crocodilus | reverse complement strand
CGGCGCCCAGAACTGGACACAGTACTCCATCTGCGGCCTGACCAACGCCGCATAAAGGGGGAGGATCACCGCCTTGGACTGGCTCAAAATGCATCGTTGTCCTTTGCCACTGGTCTGTTGGCCTGTGACCCTAACCCCTAGGACACTTGAATCCTAGGACACTTGATTTATAAAGTAAATCCCTCACTGACTGTTGTGATTGTGCCTGACACTGCAGGGATTTGTTACACTAGCAGCATTAACCATAAAGGTGTGGACATTACATTCAGTGAAGCATTGAATACACTGGCTAGATACTTAAGAAGGATAGATTTTGTTTTATGAATCTGGAAGAGATGTACTTTAAATTCTAATGACTACAGACCTAATGAAACCACATCTTGTGATCTTTTTGCCTAGGATGTTGTGGTTTTATACATTTACATATGGTATAGCAAATAAATATGTCAGTACTTAGTAGTTAAAAATGCCTTGGCACAACGCGATTTCTCGGTGCGACGGATTCCTTGGTGCGGTGAGAAAACCCTGGTGCAGTGAACGGTTCCTGCCAAACCTAGAATGAGCGCAGCCTGATAGCCGCGCGATCAGTGCATGCAGCAGAATCCCCAGCTCACGCAGTCCATTCAGCGCGCCAAAAGGACTTAATCCTATTGGCTATTCGGGCAGTATAAAAGCGAAGCCCATTGAAAAGAAGGAGGAGACCCACACAATATCGGAGAGGCCTGATCACCCTCACCGGAGGTCCTGCATCCACGATATCCCTTCCCCCTGGACTCCCCTATCACGACCGAATACATCATTCAGATGTGCATAGAGCTCTCAAGTTCCCCATAAGTTTGGTTTTGAAGCTGCTGTAAAGGGAACTGCCGGCGTGAAAGTGTGAGTAAAGCTATTTACTTTTACGGAAATGCCTACGCTGTGTACATTGACAGTGCGAGTCCATGTACGTTGACAGTGTAAGATAAACCATTTACCTGGTGTAACTTTTATGGAGGTTCCTACACTGTGTACATCGACAGTGCGAGTCTGTGTACTTCGGCAGTGTAAGTAAAGTTATTTCAATTCAACCTGTACGTGACTGTGCCTAATTCTGCTCCATCGGTTGAAGTACCCACCTGCTGTCTGGGCTCGTGGCCACAGGCCTGCCAACTATACTTGGCCCCCACAAAATACACATTCCAATAAAGTTTCTTTTTTGTTGTTGTTTCAATCTTACACTGCCTAATATAGCCCTAGGCACTTAGTATATTAGTACAGTTTTTAGTTTCTTTTTAACTGGAGAAAAATGGATGTTGTGTTATATGTGATGATGATGTACCACACCATCTGCACCCTTGTTTTCAAAATCATACATCTAACCATGGGTGTGCCTAACATTTTTTTATAGGCATCTAGCCCTGTTGGGATTATCCAGTTTATTAGGCCCCTGTGACATTATTTTAATCATGTGATGACCACTGAGCAATTATGTAGCACAATGGAAACATTGCACTTTGCATGCCTGTTCATGGGGGGAAGCAATGAAGAAGCTTGTGCTATCAGCATTTGCCATCTAGGGGAGCTGGAGTAATGTCTTCAGGAGGGGATCAGGAAGCGATTGCAGCCCATTTCCACTGTGTAGATCACATGTGGCAGCTCCAGTACGCTATGGCCCCAACCCCTGTGTCCCACATGGAGTTTGTTCAGGGAATGCAGAGAGCAACTGAGTTGAGACCATTGTGAAGGGGTCGGGAGCAAGGTATGATGGAAGCCCATGAGCTAGAGGGAGATACACAGAAAGACCAGGCAAGGAGCAGGTGCAGGAAGCAGAGAGCAACCTGATGCTGCCACTATTTCTGGCTGACCCAGTGTTAGGAGAGGGCTGGGCAAAATCTGGCTTGCCAACAGAATAGATCTAGCCCACAAGTGGACAGTCACCAGCTCACTGGTGGGCAGGTGGTGGCATCAGCCATGGATGCCACAGGTGGGTTCAGGAGCCTGGATGCAGACCCTGCTGGTGGCATCCACAACTGAGCCGCTGCCCACCTGGCATGATGGAAACTCCTGCCCAGTGCCCTGACCCAGAACCTGCCAGCCCCATCAGCGGTGGACCCAGGCAGAAGTTGCCGTTGCACTGGGTAGGCAGCAGTGTCCATTTCTGTCTTTCCTCCACCCTACTTCCCACCCTCCCCCTGCCTCCAGAACCCAGTCAAAGCTGTAGTTCACCAGGATCCCCAATGCTAAGCTGTGGACCTAGGCAGGAGCTGCTGCTATGCCAGTTGGGTGTCAGCACCAGCTGTGACATTGCCAGCAGGTTCTGACACCATTGCCCCCGCCAGCATAGGCAAACAACTTGGACAAACAACTAGAGGAAATCCAAGAGTATTGCTTGGGCATGCAGAGATGAAATCAGAAAGGCCAAAGTGTAATTGGAGTTGCAGCTTGCAAGGGACATGAAGGGTAACAAGAAGAGTTTCTAAAAGCATGTCAGCAACCAAGAGAAGGTTCAGGGAAAGTGTGGGTCCATTACTGAATGAGAGAGGCAACCTAGTAACAGATGATGTGAGAAAGGCTAATGTACTCAATGCCTTTTTAACGCAGTCTTCATAGGCGAGGTCAGATAGCAGAGCACTGCACCTGGCAGCACAGCTTGGGGAGGAAGTGAGCAGACAACATCGGTGAAAGAACCAGTTAGGGACTATTGTAAAAAGCTGATATGTACAAATTGATGGGGCTGGATACAAAGCACCCAGGGGTGCTGAGGGAGTTGGTTGATGCGATTGCAAAGCCTCTGGCCATTATCTTTAAAAACTTGTGGTGATTGGGAGAGACCCCATACAATTGGAAAAGGGCAAATATAGTGTCCATCTTTAAGAAAGGGAAGAATGAGGATCCAGGGAACTACAGACCAGCCAGCTTCACTTCAGTCCCTGGAAAAATCATGGAGCAGATCCTTAAGGAATCCATTTCTCAGCACTTGAAGGAGCCTCTCCATGAACTGTCACTGTGACTAGGTGGAGAGTCTTGCGTGTACTGATGACCCTAAGAGCAACAGGAGCTGGAAGTCTTGTACTCCTGGTAGGGTCACCCATGGAGTGACCCTACCAGGAGTACAAGGTCAAAGGTGAGGCATCAGATGAAGACCAGTCCAATAAAGACCTCAGTGGTAGAGCAGGTGGATGAAGATGGCATACTTCTTAATGGCTGCAAAGATGGATGAAGGCTGCAGTGGAAGAGTAACCCCAGTTTCATAGTTGTTAGGGGCTGGAAGGGGCCTTGTAGCTTATCAGGCCCAGCCTCCTTGCACATGGGCAGGAAAGGCTGCTGGAATCAAATGTTCCCAGCAAGATGGGCATCAAGATATTTTTTGAAAAATGCCAGGATGGATGACTGTACCACTTCTGGGGAAAGCCTATTCTAAACATTTGGTACTCGGCTTGTAAAGAAGTTTTTCCTTATGTCAAGCCTGAAGCAATCTTCAGTCAGCTTCTTCCCATTATTTTTTGTCCTCCCCTAGATGCTCCCCCAAACCCTTATGTACACCCCTGACATACTTGTAGGCTGCAACCAATTCCCTCCTGAGTCTTCTCTTCTCCAGGCTGAACAATCCCAAGTCCCTCAGCCTCTCCTCATATGTCTTGGTCTCCAGGCTTCTAACTGTGTGTGTGGCCCTCCTCTGGACTCTCTCAAGCTTCTCCACGTCCTTCTTGGAGTACAGTGCCCAGAATTGGATGCAGTACTCCAGCTGCGGTCTCACCAAGATTGAATAAAGCAGGAGGGTGACATCCTTTGCCTTGCTCAAGATACTTTGGTGGATGCATGCCAGTGTTTGGTTAGCTCTGACAGCTACAGCATTGCATTGGTGGCTCATATTCATTTCGCTGTCAATCATGACACCCAGGTCTTTTTCAGTTCCAGTACTGGCAAGCAGAGCACTGCTGAGTGAGCACTGCTAAGCATTTAAGTGTGTTACGGGTTATTTCTCCCCAGATGGAGCACTTTACATTTCTCTGTATTAAATGAGATCAGGTTGAGGTCTGCCCACTTTGCGAGCCTGTCCAGGTCAGCCTGTATTGCCAGCTTGTCTTTGAATGTGACAACATTCCCCCATAGTTTGGTGTCGTCAGTGAACTCTTTCAGATCTCCTGTAATACCTGAATCCAAATCGTTACTGAACATGTTGAAGAGCACTGGTCCAAGGATTGGATCTCCTTGCTATTAGACATAGGTTTATCCTCTGCCAAGATCTGTGTGGTTGCTGATGTGGAACAGCCTCCTCATGTAAAACAAGTCACATGCAGGCTTCTCCCACTGGACCTAACATCTACCACAATAACCAGTCACCTACCCAAGCCTCTACAAAGCCCTATGACAATGAATTTTCATCTACGACCTTTTACTTAACTCATGGGAATAATGATCCTTGACCATGTGGGATTGCCGCCACCAATGCTGTCAGTGACATTAGGAACAGTCAGCGTAGATTCACCAAAGGCAAGTCATGCCTGACCAACTTGATTGCCTTCTCTATTGAGATGACTGTCTCTGTGGATGCAGGGAGAGTAGTAACTGTGGTATACCTTGACTTCAGCAAGGCTTTTGACGTAGGCTCCTACAACATTCTTTCAACCAAGCTAAGGAAGTACAGGTTGAATGAATAGACAGTAAAGTGAATAGAAAACTGGCTGGGTTGCCACGCTCAAAGGGTAGCAATCAATAGCTCAATGTCTAGTTGGCAACTGGTAAAAAGTGGAATACCCCAGGGATTGATGTACAAAGATGGGCTACTATGTTTGGAAAACACCTCATCATTTTTTCCAGGTTTTGGAAGTATTTTCAACTCAGGCAGTGGCGTTGCCTCATCAGTTACCCTATTTGCATGTCAATTCCCATTTCCAGCATCTCTGATTACCACAATTCAGGTGTGCCTGCCTAGGGTTTGTCAGCACACCTCACAGAATTAACCAGCTTTTCTCTTTTTTTCTTTCAAGATGGTGTCATCCCAGTGAAGCCCTTTTGAGCTCCTCCAGCTCAGGTCACTTCTCCGGGTTCCCCCCCACTCCCTGCCCCCTGCCCCCATTCCTCTGCCCCCCATCTAAACCTTGCCTCTCCCCAGCCTGTACTAGGGGACCCCCTCTCTGCCCCTTTTCCCCACTTCCTCAGCTTTTTCCCCCAGGCTTTGGCATCTTTATTTGCCTCTGCCCCTCCCCTGTGTTCTCCTTTGATTCCTGCTGCCTACCCCCTCCAAAGCCCCTTACCCTGGTCTCTGCCACCTTGTCCTGCCTTAGGGATGACTTCAGCCCCTGCAGGTCTGTTCTGCAACCCCCTGGGCCGATTTTGGGGCTGTTTTAGCACCCTCCCATTCCCCGCCCTGGGTGGCCCTCAGCTACGGAGGCCTCCTCGACCTCTTAGAGCAGACCAAGGGCCAGAGGAATGTGGCAGAGAGTATCTGGCAGTGGTGCCCAGACCCCATGCAGTTTGCCCCCACTGCCAGTGATGCAGCGAGGCTCATGCTCTGGGATCTGGGCACACGTCAACATGACTTCTGCCTTAAGAAGCTGGTGACCCGGGTGAGGGAGGGCTGGGGCTGGGGGTGGGTTCACAGAGTAGAATAGGGCACAATAGGCCTTTCCCTGTCTCTGAGGCTTAGCTCTGCTCTATTGCCTGCTCTCCCACCTACCCTCCCTATCCTTCCTCTTTATTCTCCTGCTCATGACTGCTACCACTACTGCCTCGCTGAATACCAATGGCTGCAGGGACCCGGTGAAGCAGACGGCCATTTTGGAGGGTCTGTAGCAGAAGCAGCTGGTGATTGCCTTCCTCCAGGTGATGCACAATGACATGTATGATCAAGCCGACTGGCATGCTGCCTGGAGAGGCAACTTGTTTCTAAGACACGGTACCAACCTCAGTGCAGGGGTGGTGACACTCCTGTCGCCGCAGCTACCCTGCAGTACAACTCCGTGCTGGTGCAAGAGGTCATCCCCGGCTGGATGCTGACCATCCACGTCACCCTGACAAACCAGAGCCTGCTTCTTGTAAACGTTTGCGTGCCCACCGAAAGGAGGGAGAGGGTAACCTTCTTAGAGACTCTGGGCGACCTCCTGCATGACGTCAGGGACAGTGATGACCTGATTCTCGTGGGCAGGGATTTCAACTGTACCGTTGACACACTGCAAGACTGGATGGGGCCAGAACCGCACCTGCCTTCGGCCTGCAAGCTCCAGGCTGTGCTGGAGGCAGCGGACCTTGTCGATGCCTGGCAGGTCCTCCATGACAACGTGTGCCAGTATACCTAGGCAAAGATGAGCGCCAGTGGGATCACAATGGCCCACCTTGGACACCTCTACTTTGCCCAGCACCATCGGCCATTACTGCGCAGCAGCCGCATAATACCATCAGGCCTCTCGGATCACACCCTGGTCTGCTGTGAACTCAGCCTGCCTGGCAGGGCATGCACATGGGCCCCTTACTGGTGCCTCAACATCAGCCTCCTACAGGACTTCCACTTCCGAGACTGCTTCACCCACCTCTGGAGGAGCTGGGAGGCTGCGCGAGCACACTACTCCTCCTGGCGCCTCTGGTGGGACATGGGGAAGATCCAGGTTCAGGTGTTCTGCCAGCAGCATCCCCAGCTGGCAGCAAGCGAAAAACACCGCTGTACCCAGGAGCTGGAGGAAGACATGGCGGAGCTCGAGGCAGCCCTGCTCCATGCCGGCAGCGATGCAGCGTTCCTCAAGAGCCTCCGGTCCCGCAAGAAATGCCTACAGGAGCTAGCAGAGGGCACAGCCCACAGTGTGAGGGTGCATTCCCACTACCAGGAGGTGGCGGAGGCCAACACCCTGACCGGCTTCTTTTTCAGCCTGGAAAGGCAGCAGGCTGCGGTGAAGACCATCTCAAGACCCTGGAGGGACAGCTGCTCACGGACCCGGGCGAAATGTGGGGGCACGCCGTCGCCTTCTACCAGGACTTGTTTGCAGCTGACCCCACCTGCCTGGCGGCTGCTCAGCAGCTGTGTAAGGACCTGCCATGCCTCTGTGCTTTGCAGGCTGAGGCTCTGGAGTACAAGCTCTCTCTGGGAGAGCTTAAGGCTGCTGTTGGGAGGCTTGCCTCGGGCAGGGCCCCAGGCATTGATGGACTGCCCGTGGAATTTTACAAAGCCTTCTGGCCCCTTCTCAGGCCCAGCCTCATCCGCATCTTCCACGAGAGCCCTGCCGACCAGCTGTCACCAGTCAGTGCTCACTTTGCTGCCCAAGAAGGGGGACCTCAGCTGCCTTAAGAACTGGCGGCCCATCTCCCTTCTGTGCGCAGACTGTAAGATCCTGGCCAAGGCACTGGCGAACCGTCTCCACACCATCATGGCCCCCGTCATCGGGCCTGAGCAGAGCTACTGTGTCGCAGGCAGGACCATCCAGGACAACCTGTTTCTGCTGCATGACCTTCTTGTTGCTGCGGAGCTTTTTGCCCTGGACACAGGCTTGGTCTCCCTGGACCAGGAGAAGGCTTTTGATCGTGTCAACCACCAGTACCTGCTCGGCACCTTCAAGGCTTTTGGCTTTGGGCTACTTTTTGTCGCGGCACTCCGGGTCCTGTACCACAATGCCTCCAGCCTGCTCAAAGTGAACAGCATGCTGTGCTCCCCATTCCCACTGCATCACGGCATACACCAGGGCCACCCCTTGTTGGGCATGCTGTACATCCTGGCCATCGAACCATTGCTGCATGCTCTGCAATGTAGCCTGACTGGCCTAGCCCTGCCACCGGCACTGGGCCCGACCATTGGCCCCCCCTGATCTGGCTGACGGTGTACACGGACGTGACAGTCTTCCTGGGCAGCCAGGATGATGTGTGTATCCTGGTGGACTGCCAACACACCTACGAGCTTGCCATGTTGGCCTGCACCAACTGGGGCAAGAGCGACACGCTCCTGCTCAGGATGTGGACCACCACACCACTTCTGGACCTGCTGGGAGGCCTTGCCTAGCACTGGGAAGGCCTGAAAGCCCTGGGAGTGTTCCTGGGGCTGCCGGCATTCGCACCCTGCAACTAGAAGGACCTGGTGGAGGAAGTGGAGGCCTGCTTTCAGCGCTAGCACTTGCCCACCCTTTCTTACAGCAGCTGGGTCCTCATCACCAACAACTTGGCGGCGGGGACCCTGTGGCACCGCTGTGCGGTGCTGGACCTTCCACCGGAGCTACTTAAGAGACTGTAGTGGCTCCTAGTGGATTTCCTGTGGGATGGCTCCCACGAACTGCTCCCACTGGCTCCCACGAACTGCCCTCTACCTGCCCACCAGTGAGGGGGTGAGGGTCTGATCGACCTGGCCAGCAGGGTGGCCACCTACTGGCTGCAAGCTCTCCAGCAGCTCCTGTATGCCGAGGGCCACTTCCCGTGGTGGCAGCTAGTGCGCTGATTCCTGCAGCGAGTGGGGGGCCTTGGCTTTGACCGGGAGCTGTTTATGCTGGACCTCACCTTCCTGAACAGGGCAGACCTTCCCCTTCTACTGAAGCATGATGTGGGCCTGGCGGGCTGCCTTCCATCTCTGTCTTCAGACCAGGCAACTGCGGTTCCTGCAACTGCTTCAGCGGACCTTGGTCTACAACCCGGCCCTGCAGCGCGTGGTGCTGAGCCTGGCTTCTGCCAGCCTCATGGCTGCTCTCATTGAGGTGCACACCACCTGCCTGGGTCACCTCCTGTACCCTGCTCAGTCGGACTGGCTGTCACCCAAAGTCCTGGCTGCCTGGCTGGCGCTGCACTCCATCCGCACCATGGGCTGGCTTCTGCGGGCCATTAGGGCCACCTTCCTGATGGAAGCAGCGATTACCCTGGAAGGCTGTCTCCAGGCTCACCAGAGCCTCCCCGCCATGGACACCGCAGGTGACACCTTCCCACCACTGCCGGTTATCCCAGCGGTGCCCAGCGAGCTGGCTGAGCCGCCCAACATGCTGCTTAGGCTCCTTGTGCCCCCCAGCAGCAATACGGGCTGCCCTTTTGGCACACTGCCCTGGAAGGGCCTCTATGTGTGGGTGCTGCCCGGCTGCCCTAACATTGTGTGGCAGCAGCGCCTGGCGTGGTCCAGGCCCCCCGTGTGGCGCATGCTGTACAAGGCGCCCACCGCCAAGAAGACCGGTGACCTCCAATTGCGACTAGTGCACGGCATCCTGGCCTCTGGCACCTTTGTGCGCCACCTGGACCCAGGGGCCTCAGCAGCCTGCCTCTTCTGCTTGGGGGTGCTAAAAGAGGACATTTTCCACGTTTTTCTCGACTGCCCCCAGCTGCAGCCGCTCTTTGCCCCCCTCGGAGCGCTGCTTCGGGCACTGGGCTGGGACTTCTCAGAGGACATCTAAAACCACTCCTTCCCGTACCAGGTGGCCGAGCAGGCCACAGTCAGCCTGGCCAAATTCCTGCTGGGCCATGCCAAGATGGCTGCCCTGAAGAGCCGGCAAAACCAGCTCGCTGGGACCAGGACGGTTGACGCCCTGCAGCTCTTCTGCCTGCTGGTGCAGGCCCGCCTCTCACTTGAGTTTGAGCACTTGGTCCTCCAGTAGACAGTGCCCACCTTTGAGGAACGCTGGGCTCGAGGGGGCACTGTGCCGAGTCAAGGTGGGATACCCGCTGCTTGCCCTGTGACACCACCAACTGCTCAAGGTGCGGAGACGTGTCCAGCAAGCTGAGACCTCGGACTTTGTACATGCGGGCTGACCCCTGGTGCCGAGGCCCCCCTGGGCGTACCCACTGGCAGAACTGTAAATATGTAAATACTCCTTTTGTTCTTTGTGGTTTTTTGAGTGTATGGGCAGGCCTTGTATGAGCAGGCCTTGCAGGCCATGAGCCCAGGCCTTGTCCATGATGCCCAGATCTTCGGGCCAATCACTTTGGCCCCGATTTGTCACTCTCCCTGGAGTAAATGCCTCTTAAAAGTCAAAAGTCTTTCTTTCTTTGTTTGTAGTTTATTTACATTTTTCTTTTTTCAGGGTCTGCAGTCATGTACCCCCACCCCCACGCTTTCTTTTAAAACTCCTTTATTCTGAAGGCACCTGCCCGACTCAACACCCCAGCCCGCTGCATGCCCCACACCCACATCACCCCTTCCCTCTGGCTGGGAGGATGTCTTCTTCCCATCCCATATCTATACCCTCCACCAGAGCCCTTTATCAACAAGGTATCCCAAACCGTTCCTCATAAAGACTTTATTCAAACACAAACTAATGGGAAATACAAAATCAAATATAATAACCATCCAGTTACAGTTACAGATCACATTCCCCCATGTGAGCAGCCATGATGTGTGCCACAAAGCAATTTCTGATCACAGCTCCCCTTGTGCTGTTTGCCTGAATGTCTAACCCCTGCCTTGCCCTGCTGCTCTCCATCTACATCTTGCAACTTCTCTTGCTTCTTTACATCTTGTTCCCAAGACTGACTGAAAACTTCCCCCTTGTCTCACAGATATTATTCAGCATGCCGCCGCCACTATGAAAGAGGTGATATTCTCCAGATTTACCTCCAGCCTGTAGTTGAGTGACCTCCAACAGGCTTTCAAGCACTTAAAGGCACACTCTATGCTCATGTGGCCCTTGCTCAGGTGGTAGTTGAACAAGAATTTTTGTTGGTCAGTCACTTGCCCCCTGTAGTACTTCATGAGCCAGGGCAGGAGTGGGTAAGTTGCATCAGCAATTATAGGGGGGGCACTGAAACACCCCAGATGACAACCTCCTTTAGTCCTGGGGCATATTGGCCCTTCCCCATTATTCCAGGCAGCAGTGAATTTTGAAACACACGTGCATGGTGTACACTTCCTGCCCATCCCATGAAAATACTTCTAAATCTTCCTCGGTGATCCACTACAGCTTGGAGAACGACTGAAGGAAATACCTTCCTGTTGATGAATGACTGGTTGTTCTGGAAAAGTTTTAGGCCAGGAATGTGTGTGTTATCCAGTGCTCCCATGCAGTTCGAGAAGGCCATTTCCCAGAATCCTTCCACCACCTCCCTGGGGTTACTCAGGCAGATGAATTTGTTTTGTTGCCAGCTCCTGCAGCAGTTAGCATATCCCTCTGATTACCCTCCCATCAGCACAGGAAGCCATGCTAAACTGATTTGTAACATGGCGTAGGCTTGTTGGAGTAACCAGTTTCATCACGGCCATGGCAACATGCTTTTTTGGGCTAATGGGCTTCCACATGACAGTTGTCTGGTGCTCAGTGTGCAGTGACAGCATACTAACAACGTGGAAGAAGGTGTCCCTGCTCATTCTTAATTTCTCCAGTCACTGATCATCATTCAGTGTCAACACAACAATTAATTCCCACCAGTCCAAGCTGCTTTTGTGTGCCCATATCTGGCGATCCTTGCCCTTAATATATGGCCAACAAGCCATTATAGTCTTATGAAGCCACTATTTATCCTTTTCCAAATGTGACAGCACCTTGTACAGTTCAATCAAGCACCTGTTTTTGGAGGCAGACATCCTAAGGTGTCTTTGCAGGAGTTTACTTTCATACCAGACCAGTGCTATAATCGTCATAATTTCTTCTTCTATAACCAGACTTCTGCAATGTAAATCTTCTATGGCCATCAAGATTAATCTCTTCTTTCTTCTTATGCCATTAGGACCTGAGGAAGCCCATGGTGTTTAGCAAGCAGTCCATACACCCAATTCTGGCTCTGTGCCCTGGCCCCCAAAGCCTCCAACAGTCATATATTAGCATGAAAGCATTTACATTATTTACGTGTCAATACTATCCAATCAAGGTCCTGTTGCAATTCCTCCCTGCCTCTTTCCGTCTTTGTGAACATAGCTGGCAAAATCACAATTCCTAAAAAAAAATCACAATCCTTCATTACCTTCCAGTATTTCACACAACCCTTCCCCCTCACCACCCCAAAGGTATGCTAGGCTTTTCTGTCTTTTCTGGAAATTGACTATCTGCTTTTACATTCACGACCAAACCAAACCAAACCTCCACCCTGCCCCTCTAAGCAGACACTACATGGGTTTCTGTACCAAAATTAATAAGTACCTCACTGGACAATGAAGGATTTTAAAAATTGCACTTGGGTCATTGCACCGGTCATCCAGATAGGTCCCCCATTGCCAGCACTGTTGCCCCTAACTCTGATGACATTAGCAAAACAGAAGTCACCTTTTTGTTACAGTTTGAATTAGGGTCTCCCCAGGATACCTGATCACTTCCTCAAGTCACACATGACACATTTAGGCACCATGAGGAGTGCAGGCTGCCATGGCTTCCCATCAAAACTTCCCAGCAAACTATTCCCAAGCTCTGTCTTCTAAAAGGTGACTCAGTGGCTGCCAGTAGCCTGGCAGAAGTGCTAAGAGCCAGTGTGCACAGTGTTTTGGTGCCAAGTTGCCTTACCTGCACTGTCTCCCTACAAGCTCCCCTCCTTTCTGCACCCTGAACGCCTGACATTGTGCAGCCCTGGGGGCAGCCCACTCTCAAACGGTTTGCATATTTAGGTGTGTCAACATTTTTTCATGATGTCTGAATTAATAGCACATTTACACACCATGAGGGGTCTACCCTGCCAAGGTTTGCCAGAGAAACGTCTCATGACTCACTGCCTGCCTACAGCCTGGCAGACCCCTGCCCCCAGGGCAGAGGCGGGGGCTCACTTCCACAATTTTTCAGTAAAGGACATGAAATACTCAACTTCTTCTATTCTGGGCAACCAAACCCTGCAGAACCCACTCCCTCCCACACTCTAAAAACCACAATCAGCCTGCGGAAAACTGGTCACGTGAGAATTGGAGTGCTTGCATATCTAATGGAAATAGTTTTCCATCAAGGTCAATTCTTGTATGGTGGTATGGTGTATGGTTTTCTTGCCCCCAGTGATTAGCAGGGATCCTGGTTTTTCCTGATAAAAAGTCACAAATTCTCTGATAAAAAATTGCAAATTCTGATAAAAAACCCCAAATCTGTGATAAAAATTAAAGGCCCCCCATGCCCCCCCAGCCCTGCTAGTGCCCCTGACTCCCCCACACAGCCTTCCCAGCCCTGCTCGTGCCTCTTACTCCCCCACAACAGCTCCCCAGCCCCACACACGCAGACACAGACACGCAGCCCAGCAGGTAGGTATGGGGGGGCAGGGGGGGAAGGAAGGGGTTGGGGAGCAGATTGAGAATGGGGGAGGAGGAGTGCATCTCTGTGCCTGCTCCTGTGGGGGGGGGGGAGAGGGCAGGGGTGCCCCTCTGTAGGCCATACACGCCCTGCCTGGCTGGGGAGCAAGGAAGCTCACATGCAGCAACTGACACCACATCACTGCCACTGGGGGGAGGTGGAGGGGCTGAGGGAGTGAGGGTGTGTTGAAGGAAGACATGGAGTGCCTTCCTCCAACATCTCCCCCTCCCTCAGCCCAGGTGAGTGAAAAGGCGGGGTGGGGGGAGCAGAGCACGCCCCAGGGCACGGCAGCAGGAGGGTGAGGGGCATTGCCAGCCCCACACGACACCCCTCGGCCCACTCTGTAGGGCTGTGCGAAGCTCCTGAAGCGCGGGGGCTCCTCAGCGGGCTCGGCAGCACGTGGAAGTGACCCAGAAGCACTTCCACTCTACTTCCAGGTCTGCTGGGGCGTGCGCTGGGGGCCCCCTGCACCCCGCTGGCTTGACAACTGGTGCCTCCTGGGTCTGGGGAGGCACCGGGGTGCCCCTGCAGGTGATCGCTGAGCCGGGGAGCCATGGGGCCCTCCTGCGTGCTCCCCGGCGGACTCAGAAGTGGACAGGAAGTACTCCTTGTCCACTTCCGGGTTCGCTGCCGAGCATGTGGAGGGCCCCCCTGCACTCCTGTGGGATGCTGCATACACCTCAGCACTGCAGCGACCATGAGCTGTGCCTGCTACCTCAAGAGATGTAGACAAAAAATTTAAAACTGTGTCTGCGTCCGAATCGCTGATTCTCTGAATCACCATTGAATCTTCAAATTCAGATTCAGCCAAATTAAATTGGGGACAGTGATCCGAATCAATGAATCAAATCACTGTCCCTGATTCGGGCTAAATCCAAATGAAAAAGGGACCGCTTCACACACCCCTATCACCTGTGCCCACTCCCACTAGCAGGACCAGAGGGGCAAGGGAAGCAGCGCCCCTCTGCTGGCGTCACATGCATTGCCCAGCCAGGGGGAGGGGGAATGCACACAACAGCCAGCACCACTGCACCGCCACCGCTGCACCTCGCACCGCTTGCCGTCATGTGTGAGCCCCCACTCTCCCCCAGCCGGGTGGGCATGTGCAGCTCGCAGAGGGGCACCACTGCTCTCGCCTCCCTGGCCCTGCTCTGGGCAAGTGGCGTGGGGCGCGGCGGTGATGGTACAGTGGTGCTGGCACATGATGGCCACCACCACCACCACACCGCTGCTGCTGCTGGCGGCCGCCATCACACCACAGCCAGCAGCTACTTCCACACCACATCTCCACTCACATGCGATGGCGGCCACCAGCACCACTGCACTGCCTCCACCGTGCCCTGCTCCGGTTGCCCAGAGCAGGGGTGAGGGCAGCAGTGCCCCTGTGTGGGCCTCACATGCCTGGCTGGCAGGGGAGGGGGGGGCTCGCACGCTGCAGCTGCCACCACACCACGGCACCCTGCATCCCATGCAGCTTTCCCACTGCCAGCTGCAGGCAAGCAGCAAGAGGTGTAGTGGCAGTGGTGCAGTGGTGGTGGCAGCTGCCACGTGTGAGCTTCCCCTCCCCTCAAGGCTGGGCAGCACGTGTTAATTGGTGCCCTGGGCTGCTGCCCCAGTCATCCCAGCCTAGTTGCAGTACTGCTCTTCCTTCTCCCTTTCTGTTATTTAGTGCTTTTCTTGCACCCAGGAACAGGACAGAGGCACGGTGCTGCCTATGTCACAGGCCTGGATAAGCTGATGCTGGGAGA
Source organism: Caiman crocodilus (assembly GCA_030014935.1). Lineage (NCBI taxonomy): Eukaryota > Metazoa > Chordata > Crocodylia > Alligatoridae > Caiman > Caiman crocodilus. Next base: position 620 of record JAGPOW010002169.1, on the reverse strand, counting down.
TGACTAGCAAGGGCTTTCTGAGAGCGTAGCATTGTGGCTACATGGTTCAATGCAGCTGCTCTGGCTGTACTGGGCCCTTCCAGGCATTTCTGATTTCAGGGGCTGTCACTCAGCTTAGACCACAAGTTCCCTACCAAGCACACATTACGTCTGTCATTAACATTTGCCATGTGGAATCACATGTCAAGGTTGTAGGGACCTCTCAGCTGAAGAGGGGTCCTTCAGCACTTCTGAGCTTCCTGCCTGACTGGTTACCCTTGCCTTGATGCCCTGTCATGCTGGGTTCTGGTAAAGACCTGGGTGCATGAAGAGGAGAGAGAGCCCAAATTCCCCAAGGAGGAGAAAGCTTGGGGTGTCCATTAATTTGGCCTCCCTGGTGCATATGCAGCAAGACCTCCTTACTCTTGACAACAGCCAGGTCCAAACAGTTAAGAAACGTCTCACTGGAAGATGATGACTCCCTCCCCATAGCAGGGGGGTTAGGGTGCTGCAAATCAAATGCACATGTCAGATCACTACAGCTCAGCAGGGATTTACCCTCTCAAATGAAGGTACTCTTTTAATGGAAGTCTAGAAGAGAGGCTGGCAGAGACACACTCCAAATAAAATGATGCCACTAT
>JAGPOW010002168.1:3744-15489 GCA_030014935.1 Caiman crocodilus | reverse complement strand
CAGGGCAGGGCAGGGCGCGGGGGCGAGTGGCCTGGGGGACCCTCCCACGATGTCGGTGTGGCAGGCGCAGATTAGCCACGGGAAGTCAAATGCTCCCAGGGAAGGGAGCTGGGGACAGGGACGCTGCCAGGGCTGGGCCTGGCCAGGGACCTGGGCTGCAAGATGAGGCAGCAGTGGCCCCGGGACCAAAAGACGCAGAGAAGCAGCACCGCGGCACTGGGGGAGAGGCAAGCACGAAGCTGGCGGCCCCTTCTCGGGGTTGGGGACGAGGCCAGCTGCTGCGCCTGCATCCTCCCATTGGGCCCTCCCCCGCAAACCGTCCTGGAGCCCCCGTCCCCGGACCCCCCTCTTGTACCTGGGGGGCTGCGCTGAGCCAGGGGCTGCCTCCGCCAGGGACATGGCCAGGGCTCGCTGCAGCGCCTCCTCCTCGCTCTGCAAGGACAGGGGGACGTGGCCGTGGGCCCTGACCCGGTGCTACCAGCCCTGCCCCTTCCCCAGCATGGGGCCGGGCGCTGGACCCAGCCAGGCTCCAGACTCCACTCACCAGGCCGTTCTGGAGCGCCACGGCCGGGGGCGAAGTGCTGCGGGGCGCCGGCGCCGTCCTGCCTCCGCTGCGCGGGAGAGAACGGGGTCAGCGCCGGGTGGCACCGAGCCCTGACCCCACTAGCACCCCCCAGCCAGGCCGGACCCGCTGCCGCGGCCTGGACGCGGGGCAGGGCCCTACCTGCCCGAGGCGGCGGGCGCGGGGCTAGACGGTGCCCGCGAGGACGCTCCTCGGCTGGACGCAGCGGCTGCTTTCGAGGGGGCGACGGCGGCTGCCTGGGCGCGAGCGAGCGCCGCGTGCCTGCGCGGACGGACCGTGAGTGCGCGCCCGCCCGCCCAGCCGCCCCCGCCCGGCCCCCGGCCGCAGCCTCACCCGGCCCCGGCGCAGTCGTGGTCCAGCGGGTGTCGGTGCTTGAGGCAGAAGTTGCGGCGGCACCGCTCGCACAGCACCGGCATCATCTCGCGCTGCCGGCACCCCGCCTGCCCGCACTTGTTGGTGAAGATCTGCGCGGGGCGGCACGCGGTGGGCGCGGGGTGGCACCGGCCCCCCCCGCCCTGGCGGGCCCGAGAGGGCGGGGCAGGGGGGTCTGGCCCCTACGTTGCCCAGGTGGGGCAGAGGGGCGGGGTCTACCCTGCGCGGGGCGGGGCGAGACGGAGGAAGGCGGGGCGTACCTTGCGCGGGCGCTGCGCGGGGTCTGCGCGGCAGTCGCGGTCCATGTGCGCGCCCACGGCCGCGTCGGGCATCTCGCCGCGCCGCGTGGGCACGGGCGTGTTGCACAGCGGGCACACGGGCACCTGCACGTCCTGGGGGGGGGCGGGGGTGTCACCGCCCCGCCCCGCTCCCATCCCCCGGCCCCGCCCCGCCCCCATCCCCTCGCACCTTCTTGTAGGCCGAGGTGCAGCGGTGCCGCGCGTAGGACACGTGGTCGGCGCAGAAGATCCGCTCGCAGGCGTCGCACTTGAGCGGCAGGAAGTCTGGGGGGCGGGAGGGGTCAGGGGGGGTCTGGACCGGGGCCCCCCACTGCCCCCCCGCCATTGCCCCCCCCGCTCACCCAGGCGCCGGCAGGTCGCCTCCGAGCAGGGCGCGCCCAGGTCCGGCAGCTCCATGGCGGCCACCGGCCACCCGCCCCGCCCACTTCCGCCCCGCAGCGCCCCGCCGCTCCCACTTCCGATGGGCGGTCCGATAGCGTCACGCGCCGGCCGGGACGGACCCCGGGCCCTAGCGCCGGCCGGTTCCCCGGCCCCGGGGCTGCGGCGCGCATGGTCGGAGCCCCTGGAGCTGCCCGCGCCCCGGCCCCGGCCGCTGCACGCCCCCCGCCTCGGGGGAGGGGTGGGAGCGCAGCACAGGGGACATTTCGGTTTTCTGCTGCTCTCCTTGTCGGTGCGCAGCCCGACGCCGTCACCTCCTCCGTTTCTCTTCGAGGAGGCGGCCGGTTCGCTTCCCGGGCAGGGCTGGGGCCCCCGGGCTGTCCGCGCTGGCGGCCACCGCGCCGGGAGGAGGAAGCAGCAGCTGCTGCTGGAAGACGGCGGGACCCAGCTGCCCCACGCGGGGTGCCCCTGCGGGGCAGGAGGGGGCCATGCCCCCGCGGGGACACAGCGCAGCTCGGGCCAGCAGGGCAGCACCGGGGCAGCGCAGGGCTCGGAGCTGCACCGGGCACGGATAGCCAGGGCCCTGGTACTCCATTAGAGAAATGTGGGAATCTGGCCCCTAACAACAGCCCTACCCCCTGCAACAGCCAGGGTAAGAGGGGAGCTGTGGGCAAGGCTGGCCCCACTGGGCACAGAGGCCACTACAGCTGTGATGAGCAGGGCTCAGGCCAGGTCCTGACCAGGAAAGGCCCAGGCGGCACGGGCCCCACACCCCTTCCCCTCCCCTCTCCTCCCAGTGCCCACCCCTGCCTCGCACTAAACCACAGACAGTTAAAATTCTGTACACATTTTGAGCCATTAAAACCCTCCACGTCTGCCCATCCGGGGCCGTGGGAGCGAGCGGCAGCTACACCTAGCCGGGGACTCGTGCAAACAACGACGAACGGACGACGATCCAAATACTGCACCAGGACGAGGAAGCGCGCAGGCGGTGTGACGAGGGGCCCCAGCCGGCTCCGTGCCAGCGGGGTGAGGGGCTGGGCAGGAGCCCGAGCTCGGGCTCAGGACAATGCGGGGGCGGGCAGTCCAGACACAGCACAGTAACACTGACGCTCAGCCGTCCCGGGCAACACGGACACTATCACCCGCCGCACGGCCCCATCTGTCCTCCTGTCCGGCGGCGGCAGAGCAGGCCTAGGACACAGCTGCTGCCGCCCCCTCTTCCTCCTGCTTTGGCAGCTCAGCCCCCAGGGCAGGAGGTTCTGGGGCTCCCTGCCCCTCTCCAAGGCCCAGCTCCACATCCATCTGCTCCAGCTCCCTCTGATCCAGCAGCTCAAAGTCGTCTGCCTCCTCATCCTCGTCCTGGGGTGATGCTGCTGGGCCGACCCCCGCCGCCTCGCCCTCACCCAGCTGCGCCTGGAAACTCAGTCTCTCCTCCGGCTCGGCAGGGAGGAACTCGGAGAGGGATGGCCCCTCACTGGCCTCTGAGGAGCGCAGTAGGGCTGACAGGGTGTTCTGCACCACTGTGCTGATGGCCGTGGTGACGATCTCCTGGCTCAGCGCATCGAGGTGGAGGCCGAGGCCCGGGGCTGAGGCGGGTGGGGGCTCCGCACTGCTGGGTGCCACCTGCCCGGTCCCGTTGAAGTGCGTATTTACAAAGTGGAGTGGAGACGCCAGGCGCAGGAGTGCCAGGTCAGCGTCTGCTGCCTCCTTCTCGGCCGAGTCCAGCTCACGGGCAGCATGGGCCAGGTCGGGGCCTAGGGGCACCCCAAAGGCCTCCTCGTCACCCGCTGAACCCAGGTCTCTGGAATGGTACTCTTCCACTGAGGGGAACTCTGGCAGGTCCTTGGAGAAGGCTTCCTCCGGCTCACTGTGCAGGCTCTGCTGGTCCAGGTCTGGAAGGTAATGGGGAGAGAGGTGGTGCCAGGTCCCCTCCCTGCCAGGCAGCCCTCAACCAAGTCTGGTACTAGGCAGAGCCCTGCATGGCTCTACTTGCAGGTGGAAGAATAGTAGCCTGGCTCCCCCCTGCCCTGCTGCAAGGCTGGGGTGGGGACACAGGATGGATGGAACGGACTTGCTCCTAGGAGACATCAGGACAGCACGTAGGGTAACAGGGGTGTGGACCTGCTGCCTACCTTCAGACACGTCCGTCAGCTGCGGGGTGGTGGCCCGGGACACAGAGAAGCCCCCACTCTCCAGGATGGAAGCCTCCTCGTCAGACAGCTCCGAGTCTGTGATGGCTAGGGCCAGTGCCGTCTTCTTCACGTCCACCTGTGAAGGAGGGGAGCAGAGGGTGGGCATCTGCAGCACTCCCATTCCCATCCCAGCCTCTGTCTGCCACATGCTGCAGCCAAGGTGATGCGACCCAGGTGGGAATAACCCAGGGCTGCACATCTCCTGATGGTTGAGGGTGGCAGGGAAGACCCCATGAGCAGGCCCTGAAAGCAGTGCCAGACAGTCCCTTCCCCATACACCCCCTGCATGACAACCCCCAGGACCAGCACTCACACAGGCTCTGCCTAGGCAACCGTGATGCAACCCCAGTGGGCAAATCAGTGACAACAGCCCCTCTCCAAGAGGAGCTCTGGTGCCTTCACTCCAGTCTCTGCTAGTGCCCAGAGATGCAGCTGCACATTGGCTCTGCTGCTGCCACCACCACAAGCCTGGCTCCGCCACACTGGGCTCTCCTGGGAGGTGCAGGAGCAGCAGCCTGCCTGGCTTCTCTGCTGCACTTACCAGTGGGGAGAAGCCAGAAAGCTCTGCCTCGCTCTCGCTCTCCGTTTCTGCCATCGGGTCATCACCGGTCACTGGCTCGCTCTTGCCCTGCCGCCCTAAGGACAGAAGTAGAGGGACCACTTTATGCACCTGTGGCCTGGCTCCATCACACCTGTTGCTGCCCCTTCCTTAAACCCGGGCAGGACTGTTCCCTACTGGTCATTCCTTAAAGCCTTGCCAGACTCCACTAGGTCTCCCAAGGACGCTGGGGAGATCTCCTCAGTGCCACTTCCCAGCCTGAGCACAGCTTATCTGACAACAGCTGGGCTTCGCTCTTGTATGCATGTATGTGCCCCCCTGCCCTTGCCCTTGGTTGACCCGTGGGGGGAGAAGCCAGAGCCTCACTTTTTTTCTCATGCTTGAGATGCAGTGTCTCGGCCTTCATGCTGTAGTCCAGCTTCATGAGGACCGGCTCCAGGCGCGTGTACATCCTCTGGATCAGCTCATGATAAACCACCAGCGGCCACAGCAGGATGCTGAGCACTGGAGACACAAGAGAAGCCAGGCCCATTAGGCTGCTGCTGGAACAGAGCTTCCACCTGCAGCTCCACTAAGGGGCCTGGATCCTGTCCCACATGGGGCTAAAGAGCCTTCCCAGGCAGGGCACTCTCAGCACCATGCCTTCGGCTCGGCCCTCCCTGGCTCAGGCAGTGTGCCTCAGTCCCAGCTTGCGGGAAGTGCTGGGAGCTACAGCTCTCTATGTGCTGACTTCATCTGAAATGTGCATTACAGATGGTTTTAAATAGCAGCAGCCTGGAACTTACAGCCAACTGCAGCCAGCCGGAGCCCAGGCATCCTGGGGGGCAGGGAGAGAAGAGCTCCATGTTTCCCTCTTGGCAGGTAGCACCTCAGAGATTAATTCAGGGAGTCATGAGCTTAACTAAAAGCTAGTACTTAGTGCCTGCGCAGGTTGGCTTTTGCCTATGGAAGCTCCTGCCTCTCTGAATGAGTCAGTCTCCAAGGTGCCACCTTGCCCTGCTGTCTGCATGACTGCCAACATGGCCAGCTGCCTCTCTTCCCATGGCTCAGCTTCTTCAGGGGAGGCTTAAAAGCTGTAGGTCCTTACAGCACTTTGCCAGCTTGCTCTCCACTGCCTCTGCCAGGCTGAGCACTGAATACACAACCACCTTCCTCAACCCTTTCTCCTCTCAGGGCCGGCACACATGGGCTCAGCTCTGCTGAGGCCAAATACAACAGCATTTCTTTGCCTCTGGGCATCCAGCAGTATTGCTGAGGAATGGGGAAGGTCTTTGCTTCACCACAGCTCCCTCAACCAGCTACATAGTGGCACTGCTAACAGCCCAAGGCAAGCAGCAATGGACCCTAGAGGGCCTAGGGGCAAGAGGGCCGCATGGTGACCTATCTAGCATGGGACACCCAATGGGGGAAGGTCACGAGCCCTCTGCTAGCACAGCCAGGTCATGGCTACGTGGCGTCTACTCACAGATGATGTAGGAAATCATGATGCCTGGAACATAGTGCCCGACCACAGCCAGGGTGAGGCAGCCCGAACAGACACTTGCACAGAACTGGGGGATAGACAGAGAAGGGTGAAGAGAGGGTTAGGGGTGTTCAGTGCTGTGTCAGGGATGACAGATATGTGGCTAAGAGGTCAGACACAGGGTTTGTCTGATGTGGTTTGGATGCGGCTAGTTCTGCCTCAAGCAGGGGTTGGCCTGGATGTGACTTCACAGCACTGCCCACTCCACTTCTCTGTGATAAAGGGGCAGAAAGTGCCTGTACAGCAGGTGCCAGGAGCCTGCTCAGCAGCGCTTCACCAGCTGCACCAGTGTTAAGGCACAGGAGGTGACGCAAAGGCCTTAGCTGGACTTGTGACCCTGATGAGAGCTCTCAGCACTAGGGTGCAGCATAAGGGGAAGTGCCTCGGAGGCCTGCAATAGCCTGTGGCCTGGGCTGACGCTTTCTGGGACACTTGGCCCAGGGAAGCTGTGGGATGGTAATGGCAGAACCATTGTCAGAGGCTGGGCCCTCCCATGACACGCTGGGGGACTGGGAAGAGCCAGCCCAGGGGACCCGAGACTCCTCCCAGCAGCTGAGCACCTGTCCAGCCCTGGGTGCAGCTCAGGTGAGCCGGGAAGGGTGCAAGGCTCAGCTTGGCCATCCTCAGCTCTTTGGAGCAGCACAGACACACCCTGCAAGGTCAACCGTTTGAGGGCAGCGGCCCCCAGGCCCTATGCACCAAGCAGGCTGCCATCAAGCTTTGGGATCCTCTGTGAACTGCCACATGGGAAGAAGGATGCTGGTGTGAGCCACAGTCCACTGCCTCCTGGCCCACCGCTGGAGACACTGCAGTACCCCAGTCTTGGGGTAGGGGGACTAGCAAATCAGCTCTGCACCCTCTATCTTCTCCGAGGACAAGTCCTGCCCTGCTCCCATCCCTGGGCGCAGCTCCCCTCTCATGGGTGCCTGGCATAGCCACCTATCAAGTTGTACAATGAATTCCCAGATGCCAGGCCCTCCCTTGTTCTCCCAGGCCACTGAGGAGGAAGCTGACAAGGACAGCAAAGCAATTCCTGTGGGGAGGAAATGAATGGGCCTGAGTTACCTTGGCCGGATTTTGCCTCTTGTACTGCAGCAGCTCCTGCAGGTACAGCCTGAAGGTGACCCAGCTCTCAGCCAGACAGTGGCACAGCTCCGGGACGCTGAGCAGGTGGGGCTGGGCCCCTGTCGCCCCCTCACTGGGCAAAGACATGAGCATGAGAGGGCAGAGCTGTGATGCAGCCCCTTTGCCAGGGCCAGCAGCACTGCAGACGCAGGATCCCTTATGAGCCTTAAGCACCAGGCTTAAGGACACTAATGAAGTCCCTCTGCTCTGAGGGTACCTGGGATCTGACAGGATACAGCCAAGCTGCTCTCAACCAGCGTACGCTTTGGCACCTTGTTGCTGTACAATCAACCCCCTCCCCCTGGACTGGCTGGGACACCCAGGCAGAGGGGTGAAGTCTGCCCCTAGGTGCAGGGAGAGGCAGCATCAGAGCTGGGGCAGGACATCAGGAGCCCCTGGCCCCCTGTACCAGGTGAGCCGCACCCCAGAACTCAGGGCCAACAGATAAACAGCTCGGTACTGGCCATCAGGCAGGCCCGTACAGATGGCAATGCTGCCCTGCCAGTCAATCCGAGGGATTTCCTCCACTCAGGGGGGATTCCTAAAATAGGCCAGGACAAGATCCTCTTTGCTGAGCTTTATTTAGGCCAGAAATCCTGGCGACTCAAGGGCCAGAGGCACCATGTGAAGAGCATTGAGCTTTCTAGCATCTTCCAGCACAGTCTGAGCCAGCAAACTGGGATTGCTGCAGACCCCGCTTGGGAAAAGGCATCTCCGGGACCATGAGGGCAATACTGACAAGGTCCGAAAGGGGGCAGGAGGAGATGAAAAAGGATTCAACAGCTGGGAGCTTCCCTCTCCCACACCCACCCTGGGGCAGCGCTGCAGCACCCGAGCTTACCTCTCCCCTCCTGGTTCCTCCAAGGGCTGGGCTGCAGGGGGAAAGCAAAAGAAATTAGGCAGCCAAATGAAAAAGTGCTGAGTAGACCTGGCCACAGTTTCCCAGTTGGAACCAGCCAGGGACTTTTCTGTACACTCATGGGCCTGCAGGAAGTAGGCTGAATGCAGCTCTGGGGCTGGCATGAACCGAGGTGCAGGGAGCAGCACAAAGGCCTCCCCAAAGTGGCCAAAGCCACGCAGTCTGCCCCACAACCCATGGGTTCCAGCTAGGGACAGGATGGGGAGGAACTGTTTTAATGGTCCCTGGGCTGGGCATAACATGAGCTGTGGCCCCCACCTTGGGAAGGGAGCAGCAAAGTGGCTGAGTACAGATTGTATTCTGGCTTCTGATACCTGCCAACCCCCGTTCATCTCATATACAGGGCCCAGAGGGATGCAGGAGGCTCCTTGGCAGTTTCAAGACAGGTTTATTACTGTCCTCCCCAGCCCTGCAGTCAAGTGCCAGCTCTGATGCCAAGATCCTGGAGGCATTGCTGGCTAAGATACAAGGAGACCACCAGGGTCATGGGTGGCAGGAGGGGGCTGCTGAATACCGAAGGGCTGAGGTGCAGAACACCTTCCTGGGCATGAGCCTGGTAACCGTGGGGCAGGGATCTGTGCAGTGCCAAAGGCACCCCCATAGCAGAGCTCAGGTGGGATTCTCTAGGAAGCCTAAGGGATACATCTGGTGGGGTGGGATGTGGTCAGAGCATGTGGCATGCCTCCTATATTCTGCCCATGGCCAACATGACTGCACTGCCCTGGGCTCCTGTGAGGTCTGCAGTTCTGGAGGAAGCACATCAGGGCTCTGAGCGGCCCCTGGGACATGCACATAGCTGCCACTCGCTGTTCATGCCCTGACCCATTTATGTGAATGCCCAGAAAGGCTCTGCAGGGACTGCTGAGGAACAAAGCCACAAGGCTGTGATCCCACATTGGAGCAGGATGCCAGGCCCAAGCAGCACCCACTACTCACATGGCTGTGGCACCTCATGCAAGGAGGGATAGGGTGGATAGTGAGGGGGATGAAGACAGGGAATGCAGTTCTACCCAGGCAGAGCTGACAAAGCTTGGACCACACCGCTACCAGGCTGCTTTTGAACAGACAACCAGGAAGCCCTTGGAAGCCACTCTAACCTGCCCCGATGAGAGCAGGGAGACAGCGTGTGGAGGCACTGCACTGAGAGAGACGCAGGGGGGGGGGAAGGGGGATGAGCCCTAATGCCCCTCAGCTTCCCTCAGGGCTCTGTGTTTGCTATAAGCTGATTCCCACATTGTTGTCTACCTGCCGTGTGATCCAGGCTTTAGATCTGGGCACTCCAGCAGAGCTGTTTCACCTTCCCCACCTTTATAAAGCCACATCATAAAGGGCACCAGGCCTCTGACTTCAGGAGCCTGACGCAACCTCAGCTCAAGGGAGCTTCTATAACACAGGCCCTGGAACCTCTCCCTGCCGTGGTGGAAGGCAGCATCTTGCTGTCGTCCAGGCCCAAGAGGTGAAAGGGACCAGCTGAGTTTTGCTGCCCGGCTACAGGAAGCGCCGAGACAAACAAGCGTCTTTGGGAAAAAAAGAGATTAACACAGAGGCAGGGACCTTTACGGTCCCCCTAATCTCAGCAGTCTGTGTGGCCTGAGAGCACCTCCTTTAAGGTCACCCCCAGGGCACTACTCCCCTCCCCACCCTTCTCACACAGGAAGAGCCATGATCCAGAGCTGCTCCTTGGAACCCACCCGTAGGGAAGGAAGGTTCTCCAAGTCTGGTGAAACGCTCTCCCATGTGACAGTGGCATGTTGGATGTGGGCAGGGGCCCTGCCATAAATCAACCAGGCTATGCAAAATTATACAAGCTGGTCCCTGTCACACTTGCTTGCTGGAGCCAGATGCTGGTTAATGAGGCTGGTACAATGAGCCAACTGTATCCACGTGATTGTGCCCCATTGTTTGCTCTGCTGCCTTGCTGCAGTGGGAGGCGGCTGTTTCTTTTCACCTCCTCCCAACAGGGCTGCAGGCCAAGAGCCTGTCCAAGATCAGAGCCCAGACCTGAGGCGCATGCATGGAGTTTGCCTGCTCCGTTGCTGAGGTGCCCTTGGGTCTGGAATCTTCCCCCCCCACCTGCACCAAAAGGCAGAGAAGATGGACCAGAGGAAGCATGGTTCTATGCTGCCCCGAGGCAGCTGAATGCCTCGGAGACAGAGGGAGGGTTATCTGAATTACACCAGCACGGCACATGGGTTCCTAGAAGGTTGGCTACTGAGCTGGCAGAGGAGCCAGTTTTCCCTGTTCCTCTGGACTGCCACCCTTGCATGGGCCAGCAGTTAGAACAGTGCCCAGTGAGACTCTGCCTGCCCCAGCCACAGCTCATTGCTTCCCACATGCTTGCCAGTGTCCCAAGGAGCCCGCTGGGCTCTCCTGAAGATCAAGTCAGGGGACAAAGGGGCAGCAGCCACTCCCCAGCCTACAGTAAAGCAAGGGGAGAGCCACAGCGGCAGTAATATATACAGGGAATGTCAGTGATGGGCACAGGCTGCCAGTGACAGCTGCACATAGCACTTACCAGAGAAGTCAAACAGGAACCGGGGCTTCCACCGCTCCAGCAAGAGAAAGCCAAGCAGGGACATGCTGAGCAGGAAGAGGGGCCGCAGGGAAGTGGAGGAGAACAACCTGGGAGCAGGGGCAGGAGGAAAGAGATGCGTTATTGAGGAATGGATCCAGTGCTGCAGCTGGGCACACAAACAGCTGTAGCATCTGTCTGCAGAGACCACCAAGGACCACCTGGATCTCCAAGGGCATCACCTCTCTGGGTCTTGGTCCATCTACAGCTTGGCCGCTGTGCCAAAGGAAGCTAGGTGGACTAGGCTAGGCCTGCAGGTCTTGGCGGGAGCTCTTTGGGCTGCCCTACGTGGGCAGGCTTTGCTTTGAATAATTCTTGTAAATAGCTCCATAAGCAGGACACCTTGGCACTTTCTCCCTCCCCACACCGGGGCAGAGGGCAGTCAGGGCCTGGCAGCGGGACCCAGGCACTGCTCCCTGCTTGCCTTCACATTTCATGGTTTCTGGTGACCGCTGCCCTCAAGTGCACACCAGAGCTTTACAACTGTTCTGTGGCAAGTGGGGTTGAGTGGGCTGGAGGAGCATGAGTGAGGCTGAGAGCTGGAATGTGGCCCCAGGGGAGAAGTTCCCAGGGAGGACAAAGAGGAGTCCAAGGAAGGATGGCACGATGGCTGCTTTGCAGCAGTCTGCCGTGCTGTTTAGGACACTGGCTCTCTAACAAGCCCCTCCCCCTCTTAAAAAAAGAAAAAGAAAAAGAAACAAACACCCCTTCTTCCCGGAAAGTGACTACAAGCAAGGAGCTCCGAACTAGTCTCTCAAAGCCAGAGGCTTTGCCTTTGTGAAGCTGCACCAGGGCTGGCGGCAGGGTGTACTCTCAGGACAGGGAGGCCGAACAAGGCTGCTTCTTGGAGAGTCCAGAAGAGCTTCTCCCTTCCCCTCCAAAGGTGCATTCACCCTGAGTGACACCAGCAGGCGCCTCTCCTTCCAGGCCCGAGGGCCTACAGGAGATGCCTGTGACAGAGCGTGAGGGTGGCACTGCGGAGATGCAAAGTGGGGGCTGGCAGGCTGTGTCCCCCAGAGGTATCCAAGTCACCCGCAGGCAGCATTGGCGGTCACCAGGCACTGACTGGCCTGTTCTCCAGCTACTCCTCTCCCCCATTTGCAGTGCCTGAGCCCCACTCTCAAGGCCAGGCCCTCCCAAATCGCCGGCCTCCATGCAGCACGTGCATTCATTCGACATTAGCCCAAGAACTCCCATCTCTCTCTCTCTCTCTCTCTCTCT
>JAGPOW010002156.1:27499-38124 GCA_030014935.1 Caiman crocodilus | reverse complement strand
TGCTTTTCCCTGCCACAAGTCCTCACTTTAAACCTTCAGTCAGAATAAGCTTTTTTCCACTCCTCTTCCTGGAATAACACTGATAAGATAAATGTCATCCATCCACAAGTGTGTTCAATGTCTCTTCTTTTTTGTGCCCTGAAAACAGTCAAGGTTTTATCTTTCTGCTCCCTAGCACATCACAAAATACTGCATCTCCATGCCTGTCCCTGGTGACACTGTCAGTTTAGTGCCTTTTCTAAAGCAGGAGTGGTTGATGCTTTGTTTCCTATGACCATCCCTCAACCACTTGGGTGACAAGGACCATCATCTATTGGAGGCTTCTCCCTGCACTGCCTTCTCTTTCATCCTAAATGCTCATTCTGTCTTGTCCATCAAGGCTTTATTGGAAACCTTGAATTCATCGGATACATTTCCCAAATCCTGGTTGGTTATTCTGCACCAAGTACCCAGTCACAAACCCTCTTTAACCACTGCCCCAAACAGGATATCGAGGTCCCACACCTGACTTAATCTGCAACATTCAGCGAGGACAGGAGGAGCTCTGGGGCTGCGAGGATGAGGACAGTGGGGAAATCTCAAGGTCAGAGGACCTGCTGGCAGGTGAGTTGTGGCTGTCTGCTCCACCCAACTCTGCTCTCAGAAATGCTCCATGCCCAGCGTGCCGGGGGACCTGGAGACTGCAGACGTGGCCTGTGCGCTGCGGTTCCAGGGTGCTGACCTCAGATACAGTACGTTATGCTGTAATGTGTCCAGGGCAGTGTTGTTCCCACTCCTGAAATTCAGTGGTGGAGAGACAAGTAACTGTTCCCTTCTCCCTCTAATGTGCGATGTTAGAGGGTAATAAGGTTTGCTGCCTTGATTTTTCAGCCCAGATGTGGTTTCCTTGGGACACCATGATCTTAAATTTTCATCTTCACTCAGCATTCATTCCCCAGCCCAAGGTAGCCATACCTCTCTAATAAGCTCTCCCAGGTCGTGGTGGGATTTGTAGTCTCCCATGCAAATCAGCATGGTGTGCAGAGACTCTGTGTAGCCATTACTGTTGGACAAGAAAAGCTGAAGTGCTCCTGGCTTCTCCAAGTTAGAGTGACCTGCAACCCAAGAAATGTTTCATCATGGTCTCATTCTTCATTAAATGACTGCATGGCATGAGTGGGATTCAGAAGCTTTCAGGTTGTGGGGGGAAGTGAATACCCTGCAGTTTGCACCAGAATTGTCCCCTTCCTGTTTTGTCTCTGGGGTCCTGAGTGTCACGGAGCCTAAGATTCAGTACAGAGTCTAGGTTCATGTTTATGTCAAGGCCTTAGACCCAATGCAGACTCCTGTGACATAAAGGCCACCTGGGACTTGTCAGCAGAGGAAAGCTCGTTAGGCTCATTCCCTACAGTAGATACAGCCCTGCTCCTTTCAGAAGAGAGCCAAAGCTGTAAGACCTCCTTTCCTCCTCAGCCCACTAGAGCATGAAGCCATTCAGGTACTGTCCTAATTCACGTGTCCCACGGGTGAACACCTCTTAGCAGGGCCTGAGGTGATCGGGCTGACAGCTGGGCCAGCAACTCTGAGAGTCCAGCTGTGAACTCCCCCTCGCAGGGAACATTAGCCTGGCAGAGGGTACTGCTTCCCCCTTCCACACACACACATCCCCCCAGCACTTGGTGTTTTGGCAGGAAGACCTTGATTTCTTGAGGGAACACAGGTGCCAAGGTCCAAGCCCATCCCAGCAGAAGGAATAGAAGTGTTTGCCTTTTGCTGGCAGTGTAGAGAATAATCTGGGGCTTTTCTTCCCTATGTAGGAGATGTCTGGATGCTGAGTAGAGCTGAGGAGCAGGCTCTTGCGCAAGGGTCTGTGAACCTGGAGCCACCACCAACTTGCCCAGAGAGTTTGGGTGAGATGGACTCCCTGAGACCTCAGAAGGAGCAATGGCACAAGAGTCAGGGCAGGCCCAAAAACCAGAAGAAGAATGTAGCAGCAAGCCAGGTACCATCTCCAATTTGAGCTTGAGAGTGGAGCAGGGGCAGATCCCAGAAAAAGCCCTGGGTGCAGGAAAGAAATTGTAGGGCTGAGAGACCAAACAAGGCACTGCATCCAAGCCAGTGCAGTGGAGAGGGCCTCGGAGGGAATCAGGAGGTTACTGCCAGGCACAGGGGCAGAGCCCACCCCTCCCCCAAGGTCAGGAAAACTTTTCATTGCCCATCACTCCTGGCTGTTCACAAGATAAGGCACTTTGGGGACACAGCTCATGTACAACCAAGTGTGGGAAGCACTTCATCTGCCCCTTGCCCCTTGTTGCTCACTGCCAGATCCATTCTGGAGAGCTCCCCCACTGCTTCACCAAATGCAGGAAGAGCTTTTTGTACCACTCAGACCTGTGTGTACGTAGGGGGAAGCATCAGTACAGCTGTGCCATGTGTGGTAAGTCCTTCACCCATTTCTTCTCCCTGTCTCAGCACCGGCACGTCCACCTAGGGAGGAAGACACATCACTGCACTGAGTGCAGGAAGAACTTCATCTGCTGGCAAGACCTGTCCCAGCACCAGTGCGTGCTTAGGGGGGATCAGCCACACCACAGCACCAAGTGTGAGAAGAGCATCAGGAAGCCCTCAAAGCTGGCCAGGCACTGGTGCATGGACACAAGAGAGAAGCTGTATTGGTGCTTAGAGTGTGGGAAGAGCTTCACCCGATCCTCCAGCCTGGCTGAGCACCAGCGCATCCACACAGGGGAGAAGCCACATCAGTGCTCTGTGTGTGGGAAGAGCTTCAGCAGATCCTCCAGCCTGGCCAAGCACCAGCTCATCCACACAGGAGAGAAGCCACATCGGTGCTCTGTGTGTGGGAAGAGCTTCAGCCTATCCTCCAACCTGACCAAGCACCGGCTCATCCACACCGGGGAGAAGCCGCACCAGTGCTCTGTGTGTGGGAAGAACTTCAACCAGGCTTCCAACCTGGCTGAGCACCAGCTCATCCACACAGGGGAGAAGCCATATCAGTGCGTTGTGTGTGGAAAGAGCTTCACCCGATCCTCCAGCCTGGCTCAGCACCAGCTCATCCACACAGGGGAGAAGCCACATCAGTGCTCTGTGTGTGGGAAGAGCTTCAACCGATCCTCCAACTTGGCTCAGCACCAGCGTACCCACACAGGGGAGAAGCCACATCGGTGCTCTGTGTGTGGAAAGAGCTTCACCGGATCCTCCAGCCTGGCTAAGCACCAGCTTATCCACACAGGGGAAAAGTCACATCGGTGCTGTGTGTGTGGAAAGAGCTTCACTGGATCTTCCAGCCTGGCCAAGCACCAGCTTATCCACACAGGGAAGAAGCCACATCAGTGCTCAGAGTGTGGGAAGAGATTCACCCAATCCTATGAGCTGGCCCTGCACCAGCGTATCCACACAGGGGAGAAACCACATCAGTGCTCAGAGTGTGGGAAGTGTTTCACCCGATCCTCTGACTTGGCTCAGCACCAGCGTATCCACACAGGGGAGAAGCCACATCAGTGCCCTGTGTGTGGTAAGAGCTTCACCCGATCCTTTAGCCTGGCTCAGCACCAGCGCATCCACACAGGGGAGAAGCCACATCAGTGTTCAGAGTGTGGGAAGAGCTTCACCCGATCTTCCCACCTGGCTCAGCACCAGCGCATCCACACAGGGGAGAAGCCACATCAGTGCTCTGTGTGTGATAAGAGCTTCACCCGATCCTTCAGCCTGGCTCAGCACCAGCGCATCCACACAGGGGAGAAGCCGCATCAGTGCTCAGAGTGTGGGAAGTGCTTCCCCCACTCCTCCAGACTGGCCCAGCACCGGTGCATCCAGATCCAGCAGCATCCGTAATTCTGCCAGCATGCAGGAAGCTCTTGGGAACGTTTACCCGCTCAGCACCCATCAGGGCCTGCATCCCAGCAAATAGCTTTCTGCTGGTGGACTGCAGCAAGAGTTCACCCATCGTTCAGCCCTTCACGGGCCCTGCAGAACCCAAAGGACACAGAGGCTGGCCCCCAGGGTTTGATGATGAGGAGGGGTTAAAAGGAAATGTCTTAGGCAGAGGCCAGCCCAGATGCTGGAGGAACCTTTGAGGAGATGATCTCCATAATTGTCCTTTCTGCTGATACCCCCCCATGTATAAATCCGACCCCCTCCCCTTTCCCTGTATTACAGCATTTAAGATAATAACCTTGTTACTTCTGAATAACCTCTGTTTTTTGGCAGGAGGGCTGGTTTGTCTTGTTGTCGGAGGTTGCCACAGAAAGAAGGGAATGGGATTTTGTTTTGAGTCATTTTGAATGTGCCTGTTAGTTACCGACTTTCTAAGGGGCAGTGGAGGTTGGGGGCAAGGTGTGGAGGTGAAGGAGCATATGTCAAAGGAACTGAAATCAGAACCAGCCCTTTCCAATTTGGGGAGCACGGGCACAGATAAGGTAAGGACCCCGATACCTCTTCATAAGGCCTGACTTCAGAGCCTGCTTCTCAAATGCCATTCCCACTGCTTTTTGTGACATAATCTTATGGAGAAGAGAGTGGGGTGTTACAGAAGTATATGCATGAGCAGCTGTTGTTGGGGTCCTGAGCATGGTTGAATAGGAGCACAGGAAGGCATCTAAATCTACTAAGGCACCCACTAGCCAAACTCAGTCAGGCCCCACGTGGGAATGCAGCCAGCCTCACTTGCTGAAAAGAGAAAGGCCAAATGTCTGCTTCTTTCCTGCAGCAGCTCCAGCTGGGAACATGGGAAAGTCCGCTAACACCCATGGCCACAACCAAGTTAGGCTCCAGTTAGTTTTGGCTGATGGCATTCCCACCAGGAGGGATAAAGCCAGTAGATATTCCCTTTTGATTTCTCTCTCCTTGGTTCAGATTCCAGAGACCCGTAGGGCTGCTGAGCAGGGTGAAGTTGGAGGTGGTGATTTGGAGCCCAGCTGCACTTTGACACAGGCTGCCAGATGTGGAGATTGCTAACTATTAGCATAATAGTTAGCAAAAATATATATAAAAAAAAAGTTAGCAAAAAAATATATATAAAAAAAAAAGATAGCTAACTATTGCTAGCTCTCTTCCTACCCGACTAAGTAAAAACCTCCAGTTTTACTGGCCTGTGGAAGCCCAGTGAGCCTTTGAATGTCTGAAATGGGCCTTCATTTCTGCCCCTGTGCTAGCTCATCCAGACCCCACCTTGTCATTTGTGGTAGAAATCAATGCATCCAGCGCTGTAATAGCTGTGGTGCTCTCGCAGTGGCAGGGCCCGGACCAAATCCTGCATCTTCTTTCCATGCAAACACCCCAACAGAACTGAAATCTTGAGATCCTGACCTGTCAACTCATGGGCTTTTGGGAAGTGAGGGCAATACTTTGAAGAGCCGTGGCACAAAGGACAGGTTCTTACAGATCACAAAAAACCTAGTTGCCAACCTGCAGCCTCAGAAACTGGCACAAGAAGCAAGAGAGAGTTCCCACTTGTACACAGAAAATCATAGGGGTTCGGACCACAAGTCAACAGGCCAAAGGGAGGGAACAGGTAAAAGGTAAAGAAACATCGTGGTAACATACACGCAGCACCTGAATTCCCTGCCACCCCTCTCCCCCGCACCTCCAGCAGTGTTCCCCAAACAAGTTTTCAGTCCCGAGGGTGATCAGACACCTGCAGCTGCCCCCAAGTCTGCAGTTCCTTCAGTCCACAGTCCTGGCTGCCAGAGCCTGTGAGCGCTGCAGCTCCGCTGTGTGCTCCTCTGTATGGGGCTGGCCACGCTCCACAAGCACGCTGCTCTTTCCCACTTTCTCCAGCCTCTTCCTTTTTCCATTTCCCCCAACCCCAGAGGTTTCTGGGAGCTACAGTCCAAACTCCCAGTGAAAACGTCTCTGCAGACTGCCCCCGGTTCCTCCTGCGGACACGCATTGCATTCACATTATACTCGAATATTTGTGTATGACTAACACACTCAACCAGAGGCAGCTTTGCTGGGGTGGACATTTTTCTTGTCCCACTTTGACTTTCAGATCATGTAGAAATGGGAAGGTGGCTGCTGTTTCCCAGGAAGTGGGGTATGACACTAACCTGGCACAAGGACTGTTGGAGCCTAGCCTCGTTTTGAAACCCCCCAACATCCTTGCGCCACCTTGCTAATGGCTCTGCTGTCTGCGCCACCCCCTGGAAGAAGTCCCACGTGACGAGCAGGCCACCTTCACATCACCACTGCCTCAAATCCAGGATGGTGTCCTCTTCACTCAGGGTAAGAGTCGCATGCCCCCAGGTCTAGGCAGGCCTTTGGTACTCTGTTCATGCCATGACTCCTTGTTAGCTGGCCACCCTGGAACGGAGAAAACCTATCCAACCAATCACCTACCTTGGTGTCCAGTCAAAACCCCTGTAGTCTCTTCCAGCCTCTTTCCACTCTCTCGTGGCCTGTTGTAGACCGAGAACAAGCTTTGTTCTTCCCCAGTTAAGTGGCTTCTCTATGATCTGGATGGTGACAGATTTACTAAGATGGTACACTGCATCCCATGTCTATATTTGCCCTAGGGTGACCACCGTTTTACAATGTAAAGGAGGGACTCATGCATGGGAGACTGGTGTCTCTTGAGTCCAGGGGGACATAAGCTTGCCAACGTGGGGCAGGGCCCCTGCCGCTGAGCCAGCGAAACCAGAAGTGCTCTTCCACCAGCACTTCCAGTTTCATGGCTGGCACTTCCAGGGGGTGCACAGCCAACCTCAGATGGTGCACGTGCACCTGCACCTTCGTGTACCCCCTATGCGTCACCAATGGACATAGGTCTGCCTCCCCATCCTCCCTCACCCCACTTCCAGCAGTACGGCCAGACCAGGGTGGGTGCACCCTGCCTGCTGCAGGCTGGAGCTGCCTGCCCTACTGCCCTTCCCCCAGGAGCCCTGTGCCAGCCAGCCAGAAATTCATGCCGCTCCCGCCACTGCTGCTACTGCAGAGGCAGGGGACGTGTCGCAATGGTGGCGTGGGGCCGGGAGCCCCAAGGCTGCAGCAGCCAGCCTGCATCCACTCCTGCCCCATGCACTGATCTGGGTGGGGGTATGTGCCTGAGTTCCTTATATATGCAGAACTCAGCATTTCGTCCAGATGAACACTCCTGTCAGGAGCGGGGGGAGATGGCAATGCAAAGTGCAGAATAGCCCAGTGCCGGGTTGGAACACAACCCCCAGATCAAGATGTGGAACAAGCCCTAGTACAGGATGGCTCCAGGTAGTCCAGAGACTTGTGCAATGGAATATGTCGTTTACTTGGATCCCTGGATAAAATGAGACTTGGAAAGCATGGGACTTTTGTATTGCCCTTCGGAGATAAGGATGAGGATGCGTGGGGGCTGAGGGACCTGGGGTTGTTTAGTCTAGAGAAGAGAGGACTGAGCAGAGGGATCGAATAGCAGCCTTCAGCTCCCTGCTAGATGGTTCCCAAATGATGGAGCTGGACTGTTCTCAATGGTGGCAAGTGACAGAACAAGGAGCAATGTTTTCCAATTGCAGAAAGAAAGGGTTAGGTGGGATATTAGGAAAACCTGTCTCAGTAGGAGGGTGGGTTACCGAGAGAGGTGGTGGAGTCTCCATCCTTAGAGGTTTTTAAGACGCAGCTTGACAAAGCCTTGGCTGGGATGATGTAGTTGGGACTGGTCCTGCTTTGAGCTGCGGGTTACACTAGATGTGACCTCCTGAGATCCTTTCCAACCCTCATAGTCGATGTTTCTGTGAACGCAGCGTGTAGGACGGCAGGTTAATCTGTCAAATATGTCTATGTGGAGAGTTCATCACCCAAACTGAATCTCTGAGCCCCCAGACAGCTAATTCCTATTTCTGGGCCTTCTTCTGCAGGATGTGCTTGTCAGCCTTGCTAGCCCGTCACTGTTGGCTGATGTTGGCTGGGGACGCATGCGTCACGTTCATAAAAGAGATGAGACGGCGTCCTTCGCAGCCCTGCTTCCCTGGGATTCGTTCCAGCCGGAGCCCGTGGCTAGGGGCTTTCGCAGCTCTCTGCCACGGGGAAAGTTCAGCTCCTTTGCTATTCTCTCTTCAGCAAGAGGGAGAACTAAGAGCCTTTTTCCTGGGACACATGACAAGAAAGCAGGGAAAGGAGTGGTTAATAACCAAGGATCAAATAGGAGCCCGTCACTGTAGGCGTTCTTGCCCTCTGAAACAGAACAAACGCTGCTCCCTTGTTTTCCTGTAGTCCAAAAGAGTGAAAACTAGGAGTTGGTGATGCCTGAGGGGGTCTATCCAGGGGTGCCTCGAGTCTCAACGGGTTGAGACCCACTGGCCTAACCTCTCCTTGTGCAGGGTGTCTGTGGACCATACAGGACCTGGGCCTATGGTTGGGGGGATTGACATGATTTACCGTGGAGAGCCTGTGGAGTCAAAACCAGGTAGAAGCTGCTGGGAACTGAGGTCCCCCACTGCCACAAAGGTAGGGCCTGGGGGGTACCGGAGACCCGCAGAGAGAAGCCCACCCCCACAGAAGTCAGGGACCGCGTAGAGAGCAGCCCCACCCCGTGGACTGCAGGGCCCCTTACTAGGGGATGGCCAGTCAAGGTTTCCCTACAGCCCATGACCATCCCCGTAGTGGTCAGGGCTCCCCTGTTGGGCCTGCCACCCCCTCCAAGCCCCCCACCCCCACAGGCCTTCTGCTCTTGCTAAGAAAGGACAGTAACCCCAGACTGCCAGGTGACATTAGTAGTAAGAAAGGGATCTAGGAGGGTGTAGATCCCTCACTGAATATGAAGGGCAGTCTGATGGCACATGGTGCAGACAGGGCTCAAGTGTTTAGTGCCTTTCTTACTTCAGCCTTACTTTGGAAAGGTTTACTGTCCTTGGACCATCCCCCAGTTGATCAGAGTAATGATCAGTCCAACTTAGTGAAGCTTGCTCCTAACAAGCTGCGATGTATTAAATGCAACCCGTGCTCCCCTAACGTGGTACCAAGGACAGGTCGCACCATGAATGCCACGTGCCCCCGGAGGCTGGGGGCGCACAGTGAGCTCCTTGCTGGTGGGAGCATGGCGGCTGCAAGCGGGGAGCTCCTGCAGGCGCCCCCGGCGCTATTGGCGGGGGGGGTGCTGAGTGCCAACTGGTGGTCGGCAACCACCCACAGACACCAACGCCAGCGGTGATCACAGACCATCTGCAGATGCCACCGGCGGTGTTGGTGGCAAGGGGGGGAGGGTGGTGAGTGGCGACCACCCGCAGGTGCTGCTGGCAGTGTCAACGGCACCTTTTTGCAGGAGGTGCACTGCAAGCTCAGGGGGTGCACATGCACCTGCGTGCACCCTCTATGCATTGCCAATGGGTCACACAGCCCCTGCATTCATAGCATGATCATGGTTTTTGGCCCAGGTGGTTTTACTTACCTGGCACAGGAAATATCATTCTTTTCAGCCTCGAATGCCTTGGTGTAGTCAGAGGGTGAATGCCTGTCCCTTGCACTTTGGGCAGGCTGACCTCCATGAGAGTCTACCAATGCCTCCAAATCTCATCTGTACAATTAATGGTGGTGGTGGATTGCTCCTGGGCCTTCCCTCTCACTTGCTCCTTCATCTTTGGACTTGGGGCAAGTGAGAGACTCAGGGGGCAATTGAACCCCAAGGTCTCTGGACTTGGGCCTTGCATGTAGGATGCCTGCCATGCATCTGGGGGTGTCTGAAGCCCCAGGCTAAAGAGTCTGGAGAGAAAGAGACTTGCCGGTGGTTGCGCCACGCAGACTCGAACAGTTGATAGAATTTGGAATGAATTTGGGTCTTTTGGCCCCCGACATGACATTTAAAAAAAAGGCCCCTGCCTCCCCGCCAATTCTTATCTCTCTCTGTGGAAATGATCATCTGTGCTTGTTTCTTTTGCAAATTTTACACACCTTCACTTTGTTTTCTTGTGATCTCTGTCTCCTTAGTGAGTTCTTTCGTTTTACGTTTGTCCTGAAGATTTTCAGCTGCTGTGTTTGCACCCCCTTCTTCGACTCAGCATCTTTTCGCTCATTAGTGGGTTTTTTACTTTTATTTTTTTTTTTTCTTATCTGGTCATCCAGCGGCCATGAGGTCTCTTTCTCCCACACTGCTTTTCAGCACTATGGTTTAGCGTGGCTACAACATAGAATAACTGGAACTCCTGCGGCAGTCAGCAGCAGCACAATGGAAATGGGAGGAGGGATCAAGTGGGATTCCCCAGGGATCTGTCTTGTTTGGTATCTTTATTAATGATTTGGGTTACAGAACTGAAAGCATGCTTAGCAAAATTGATACCTTGGAGGGTAAGATTAGGCTGCAGAATAACCTTGATAAACTTGAGAAATTGTCCAAAATTAATGAAACACGATTCAGTCGATCCTGAACTTGGGGCAGGACAGTCTCATGCACCAGTACTTGGTGGAAGGAAATTGGAAGGAATCTAGCAGTGAGCAACTAAAATGATTAGAGGCCTAGGAAATATGTTTTTGAAGAAAAGGTTAGAAGACCTGATGAGTTTGGAGGACAGCAGACTGAGGAGCACCAGCGGTGAAGGGTGGTGTTATAGGGGGTGGGAGGATAGCATGTAGATAAGGGAACAGGACAAGAAGTAACCCTCTTAGAGTGCAACAAGGGCGACTGAGGCTAGAGACTGAGGAGATCGTTATCACTCGGATGGTGGGTCA
>JAGPOW010002156.1:450-11376 GCA_030014935.1 Caiman crocodilus | reverse complement strand
GCCCACATGTCTAACGGTCTAAGCATGCTCAGTCAGTGCTGCTTAATGGAAGTCTTATCAGCCCCTGCTGCTACCATCCCTGGGATTCACATTTCCTTGGCTCCATATCTAGTGACTGGTGCATGTACGACAAAATCTGGGTACTTCTATCTTCACATCCCTAGAAGCTTCTGCCCATGTTCCTTCCTACAGTCTTCATCTCCACAGGCTCTGGCTTGGCTGTGTTTGCTTGGAGACCTGCTCCCAAGCTTGCTCTGCTGTTCATGGAAGTTGTTGTTTCCTCCTCCCAACATCCCTCTGCATACCTGATGCCCATCATGGTGATAAAAAGAGGTGTGCTCAGTGCAGGACTGGTGAAAGTGGGTTGTCATATCCAAAGGGTCTCTGATACAGGGGTTTTCTGGCTTGTGGGCAGGGCTGAGGGACTAACCTTGTACCAGGTAAATTTGCTTTTCTAGTGCTTTCTTTTCCCTCTAGTTCCCCTGAAGGACTTCCTTTGGGAAGGACTCCAAGAGTTTTAGTTGCCCAGGAAAGGCTGTGGCGACCATACCTACATTATTAGCTTTCACGTACTGCAAAAGGTGTCTCCTTCTGCCTTCTCTTGTCCATATCAAGGACTCCCAGGACCTTTGTTTCAAACCCTGCAGGATTTCCTAGTTTGTGTGCTCATCTCCCATTCTGGCATGATCTTCCCACTGGATGGGCTGATTGCTTTTGTTGCCACTGCAGTTCTTATAAAATCTTCCCTTTCTCTGCCCTGTTGAGGAATGATTCTCTCTCCCAAAAAGAAATGTCCTGATCAGATATTTGTCCTGGATTCTGTTCACTGCTGCCAGGCCTCATTCCCAGAGAAGAAACTCGCTTCCGTTCCTTTGCCTGGAATGACAGTGATAAGACAGGTGTTATCCAGCCACCAGTGTGTCCAGTGTCTCTTCATTTTGGTTCATTGTAACTAATACAAGCTTTATCTTTCTGTTCTTTAGCACATCACATGTCACTGCATCTCCACCCCTGTCCCTGGGAACTCTCTTGGCCCCCCATCCCTTTTATACCTCAATGTGGTGGGTACTTTTTTTCCCGTGACCTTCCCTCCAGCACCTGGGTAACTTCTCTTGAATCCTAAATGTCCTCCCTCCCTTGTCTTTCAAAACCCCAGTAGAATCCTTGAGTTCATTGGATCCATTCCCCAAATCCCAGTTGGTTATATGGAATCCAGTACCCAGTCATGAATGCTTTTTAACCACTGACCCAAACAGGATATCATGGTCCCACCCCTGACTTAATCCACCACATTGCACGAGGACAGGAGGAGCTCTGGGTCTGTGATGATGAGGACTGTGGAGACACCTCAAGGACAGAGGACCTGTTGCCAGGTGAGTTGTGGCTGCCCCCTGCCCTCACTCCCCTCTCAGAAATGCTCCATGGCCACAGTGACAAGGGTCCTGGGACCTGCAGATGTGCCTAGAACAGCCCTTCCAGGTTTCTGACTTCAAATTGCTTATGCAGTCGCGTGTCCCGGCAGCATTTCCTTTGTTCTATACCTAATTACAACTGCTAGGAGACATCTGGTTTCCCTGGGATACCATGGTCTTTAATTTCAATCTTCATGCAGCAGTGTAAAAGCTGATTTTTCAGCCCAGGGTAACTTTACCTTTATAGCAGGCTCTCCCAAGGCACGATAGGATTTGTATTTTCTCATGGAAATCAGCGTGGTAGGTTGAAGCTCTTTGTAGCCATTGCTGTAGGTCAAAAGAGAGGGCTGGGGCTCTGCCTGGTGTTTTTCTGATCGAGTCAACCTGGAACCGAGGGAATTCTGCTCTTTTGGGCCTGTTAGAGCAGGAAGCCATTCAGGTCGTGTCCTAACACGTGTCCTACGGTGGCTTCTCCCAGCGGGTCCCGAGGGGTTGGGGCTGACAGCTGGGCCAGAAATCCTGAGCGTCTGGCTCTGACCTCCACTGAGCAGGAAACGTTAGCCCAGCACAGGGACGTGCCCCTCCCTCAACCCCAGCACTTGGGGTTTGGCAGGAAGACCTTGTCCTCTTCAGAAAGTGTAAGTGCCAAGGTCTTTTGTGCCAAGTCATGCTCAAGGCCCATGACAACAGAGGTTATCACACAGAGGGAATCACAGTGTTTGGCCTGTGCCATCAGGGCAGGGACTAACCTCAATTTTCTCTTCCACATGCAGGGAGCACCTGGTTGCTAAGCAGAGCTCAGGAGCAAAGTCCTGAAAAAAGGCCTGCAAACCTGGAGCTACCCTGGACTTACCCAGGCAGTTTGGTCAAGATGGAGTCCTTGAGACCTGAGGAAGACCAATGGCTCAAGAGCCAGGGGAGGCTCCAAAAGCAGGAGGAGACTATAGTAGTGAAGCAGGGCCTACCTTCTCCTGGGCGTGAGAGTGGAGAAAGGACCGAAGCTAAAGAGAGCCCCAGGTGCATGGAAGGGTTTGTGGAGCTAAAGAGCCATGAGGCCAAGTTCCACTGGAAAAAAGCCGTATGTCCGAATCAAGCCAGTGGGGAGGGCCTGAGAGGGAAGCAGGAAGGGCCTGCCAAGCCCAGGACTACAGCCCACCCCTACCCTCAGTACCAGAAAAGCCTTAGTTGCCCCTCGCTCCGGGCCCTGCCACGTTGGTGCCCTGAGGGTGGGGAAGACTTCACCCTCCACTCCTCCAGCCTGGCCATGAACCAGTGCATCCACAAAGTCAAGAAACTAGAGTGCAGGAAGAGCTTCATCCAGTCCTACTGTCTGGCCACGCACCAACATATGCACACAGGGGAGAAGCCACATCAGTGCCCTGAGTGCGGGAAGAGCTTCACTCTTTTGTCTAGCTTGACCCGGCACCAGTATATCCACACAGGGGAGAAGCCACATCAGTGCTCTGTGTGTGGGAAGAGCTTCACCCGTTCCTCCCACCTGGCCCAGCACCAGCGCATACACGCAGGGGAGAAGCCACATCAGTGCTGTGTGTGTGGGAAGAGCTTCATCCGGTCCTCCCACTTGGCCCAGCATCAACGCATACACGCAGGGGAGAAGCCACATCAGTGCCCTGTGTGTGGGAAGAGCTTCACCCAGTCCTCCCACCTGGCCCGACACCAACGGATCCACACCGGGGAGAAGCCACATCAGTGCTCTGTGTGTGGGAAGAGCTTCACCTGTTCCTCCCACCTGGCCCAGCACCAGCGCATCCACACAGGGGAAAAGCCACATCACTGCTCTGTGTGTGGGAAGAGCTTCATCCAGTCCTCCCAACTGGCCCGGCATCAACGTGTCCACACAGGGGAAAAGCCACATCAGTGCTCTGTGTGTGGGAAGAGCTTCACCTGTTCCTCCCACCTGGCCCCACACCAGCGCATTCACACAGGGGAGAAACCACATCAGTGCTCTGTGTGTGGAAAGAGCTTCACCTGTTCCTCCCAACTGGCCCAGCACCAGCGTATCCACACAGGGGAGAAGCCACATCAGTGCCCTGTGTGTGGGAAGAGCTTCACCCGTTCCTTCAATCTGGCCATCCATCAGCGTATCCACACAGGGGAGAAGCCACATCAGTGCTCCGTGTGTGAGAAGAGCTTCACCCATTCCTCCACTTTGGCACGACACAAGCATGTCCACACAGAGGAAAAGCCACATCTGTGTTCTGCGTGTGGGAGGAGCTTCCCTCATTCCTTCAGTCTGGCACAACACCAGTGCATCTATATGGGGGGAAAGCCATATTAGTGCTCTGAGTGTGGGAAGAGCTTCCCCCCGTTCTTTGTTTTGGTGCGACACCAGGTGCATGCATACAGGGAAGAATCTACATCAGTGCTCTGTGTGTGGGAAGAGCTTTACCAGTTCCTCCTACCTGGCCCAACACCAGCGTATCCACACACGGGAGAAGTGCTATTAGTGTGGAAAGAACTTCTCCCAGTCCTTCAGCCTGGCCACACACCAGAGTATGCACACAGGGAAGCAGCCAAATCACTGGCCTAAGTGTGGGAAGACCATTACTATTTCATCCCACCTGGCCTAGCACCACCACATCCACACAGGAGAGAAGCCACGTCAGAGCTCTGTAGGAGGAGCTTCACCCAGACCTCCCACCTGATGCAGTACCAGGCTCACCGACTCCTTCAGCCTGGCCAGACACCAGCATGAGCGCACAAATGAGAAGCCACATCAGAACTCTGTGTGTGGAAAGAGCTTCACACATTCCTCCAATCTGGCACAACACCAGCAGATGTATACAGGGAAGAAGCTCAGTGTGGGACGAGATTTACCTATTCCTCCCACCTGGCTCAACATTCACCCTGTCCTCCAGCCTGGTCAGTCACCGGCACATCCACCCAGGGGACTAGCCACACCAGTGCTCAGCGTGTGGGAAGAGATTCAGCCAATTTTCCATCTGGCCTTACACTCATGCATCCACAAAGGAGAAATGACATGAGTCCTCTGTGTGTGAGGATAGCTTCCACAGCTCCTCCTCCCTGGCCAAATACCAGTGCATCAGCACCCGGGAGCATCTGTAATTCTGCCAGCAGCGCGAGGAGGCTTGCAGATGCCTACCTGCTCAGCATCTGCAAGTGGCTGCACTCAAGCAAGCAGCTTCCTGCTGCTAGAGTGCAGCAATATTTCATGCAGACTATAGGCCTTGTAAGGCACCACAGGACCCAAAGTACCCAGTAGCAGGCCGTCAAGGTTTGATTGGAGTGAGGAATAATAGGAAACGCCTCGGGCAGAAGCCAGCTAAGATGCTGGGGGAGCCTGTGAAGGGATGATCTTTGTATCAGTCTTGGAGCCTGCGCTTTCTGCATAGTTCTCTAAAAGCAGCCAGCCTTTAGAAGGAGCCTGTTGCAAGGGGACAGTAGATTGCCTTTTCTGGGGCAAATGTGAGCAGGGGGAAGGAGGTGCAGCCTGTGGCAGGTCCTGCTTCTACGGTGGAAGGATGGAAGGAGTATGAGGACGTTGTCTGGGTGAAATGTCATCTAGGGAATGTTCCCTGATCGCTAATATCCCAATATACCATGTCTTGTGTGGAGGAACTTGCTTTGGCTTCTTTTGCGCTTGTCCAAATAAAGTACAAGGTGCCAGAGACAACCTGGGCTTAGTGCCCTGGGATCCTACTTCAGCTCTGGCAGCAGCGCTGCATGATTCCCTGCTACTCCCCCCTGCCCAGCAGTCTGGAGTGGGAGCAGAGAGATGGGTTTGTTACCAGATTTGCCCATCACCTTAGGGTGTGCTCATTTACTAGGGATACATTTTTAGGGTCTTTGTAATTCTATCAATGTGCTGCTTGTATACTGGTTTTTCCTTACATAGCTGTATCTCTCCCTTCTGCAAGTCCTCACCCCCAATGGAGCTATCTTGCAGGACTCGGTTTCAATGGGGCTGGGTCCCTCCAGTCACCAAATCAGTCATACACACAAACACACACAAATTAACGTGACACGCCTGACCCAGCCGGGTTGATCAGCATGGACAGGCTGACACCCTCATATGCCAGGAATCAGTTCGTTAAGCTAACAATACACTGCAGTCAGACACAAGCACACGGTAAACAGAATCCCTCTGAATCCGGCTGGGGGTCCAGCTGACACCTGCATGGGCCCAGCATTCAGTTCATTAGGGCACACCTGAGCCAAACTGGGTCAATCAGCCTGTACAAGCTGATCCCCTCATGCGTTTCAAACTCAGCACGTCCCAATCTGTTGTCCTAACTGTCCTAGTAGTGGTAGCCTTTTGATGACCAGACACCGCAGTATTTCTGGGTTTCACAGGGATCTTTGGCTTGGGTAAAAGAAGCGTTGCTGCAGAGCAAATGGGGAAGGAAAATAGAGAAAGAAACACACCAGTTACTACCAGTTTGACTAGAAAAGTTATTTATTGGTAAGTATATGAAATATATAATGGTACTAGTAATAATAGACATGCAAGGGAAAACAAACAATTACAATACTACCCTGGGTTCACTAAGTATTTGGGGAAACTTAGCTCAAGCTTAAGTAATACAGTTCGTGTTCGGAAATCTATGCTACAGCGAAAAGAGCAAGAGCTGAGGTCTCACCAGTCCAAGGCACTCGGGTTGTTTGCTGACCGATAAAGTTCTCAGCAGATCCTTGAAGGGAGACGATCTATTTCTTCCAACTTCTTGTGAACAACAGCGGATGGCATCAGAGATTTCTTCTCTTGAAGCACACTTGCTTGCTGATTTTACAGATTGTTATACTCTGGGGTCAGCTTCTTCAAAGCATTCTTTTAGTAGTGTAAATAATTGTCTTTTCTCTTGACAAGGGGTTATCTGGTTTGGAACATCTCAAGAAACTGATTAACAACCAGGAAAAACATAAAGTTTTTAAGTAACCAGACACTTGGGAGCCAGCTTGAAATTCCTATGGATAGCAGATATACTGGATGGGATGCCTCATGGTTTCTTCAGAAACAAGAGAGAGCTTGCAGCATCAGGATTCTGGATTTTTACCTGTTGTGAACAACCTCAGCTTAGCATGACTTCCAAATCTTACTGTAGTCTTTGAACAGACTTCAGGGGTTTACTGCAGCGTTCATAAACTTGGCGGGGAGGACTTCCCCCAGTTATTTTAGGAAAAGTATGACAGCATTTGTGGTCAGGGCTCCAATGGGCTGGACGCTGTGATGAACCCTTTACCATCGTTCAGATGTTGCCCATCTCCCCTTGGACTCGGTCTCTTGCCTCAGCATTCCCTATCCCAGCAACCGAGTTTTAGTCAATCAAGTGTAAATAGGTCTCCCATAGGGGACCAGGGAACGTACGGCCTGAGATGCCTAGTAAACTTGATTTCTGCTTAGTTCAGGTTAAATGAGGGGGAGGGAGAAAATGAAAAAGTGCTTTGTAAATCCAGATTAGAATTGGTCTGATAATTGCTGATGTGGACGTATGTAAATGTGGGTTGATTAGCATTTGGCACAGATCCCCCATCATGCAGTGCTCCCCTGCTTTTCTGGTCCCAGAAGTCACTGCAGTCCTTGTCCTGGAATCGCTGTTCTCCATCCTGAATGCTAATGAAGGTGCTTGCCTGTCCCATCTCCCATTTAAATGAGTTGTCATCTGCTCTTCCATCTTGGATGCAAATGAGACCAGATTAGTTGCTCCTTTATCTGAAGGGCTTTAGGTGCGTCTCCCACTGCATCTTCATTGTCTTTCGTAACCGGTTCTTGTTCAGGTAGCGGAGGGGAGGGGCGCGGAAATCCTTCGTGAGTCAGACAGGCCGTGTCCTGTGCCAGGGCTCCCCAAGAACATGGAGCTGAGATGTAACGGGACCTTCTGGGACACTGGGCCAGCTGGAAAGGCAGAGGGGGGGAAGTGCGTGGTTTGAAGGTGCAACACTCAGCCCCTGGTCATCTGACCGGGATGGGAACCACCCGCAGCTCAAGCTGCCTGTCTCCTCACTAGAAAGAGAGACAAGACCCAGGGCAGGGCAGACGCACGTGGGTGCAAATACAAGCTAGACTCGTATCCCCTTCTGATCCAGGGCAGTTTGCTGCTTCTCATGTCTAACACCAAATGCCATCCAGGTTCTCCATGGACCTCAGCATCACCTTGAAGCTGGGTTTGCGGGGCGGGATCCTCTGTGGGATGCGACACCTCTAAAAGAGACACCCAAGTGTAGTAGCTATGCTATGATACTATACACATGATAGTAGCTATGCTAGCACTAATGCCCATAGTAGTAATAATATTACTACTATTGCTCTTTTTATTACTGTGGCTATTATCCATGCTAATAGGAATACTGATATTGCTGCTACTACTCGGTATTATTACTACTACTATTATAGCAGTAACAAAAATTTTATTACTACTGTTGCTATTAGTATTAATTTAACAACATTAGTAGCGGTAATAGTGTTCTTATTACTGTTGCTATTCTTATTAATGCTACTACCCTGGTTATTAAGAATACTACTACTACTAGACATCCTAGTTACCAGCACCATGGGGAAGAAAAGGCAGAATATAGAGGCCACTCAAGCTGGAAGAGCACTGAAGGCCTCAGCTTGTGAGGACGGGGGCAGCTAAACCTGATGTGGGGTTGTGTGTAGGCACAGGCTGAGCCAGTTGCTACGAATGGCTCTGGATCAGGACAGCAGCTTTCTCCAGGGACTCAAAGGTACTTCGCAAATCATAATGAAGCCTACCCCTCATCCTGGTGAGATGGGAGTTGGGGTGGAGTGGTGTAGTGCTGGAGGAAAAGCCAGCAGTCTTGACAACTGCTACTAGCCTACAATCTCCCTCCCAATCTCGGCCCCCTGTGCTAATCCTCCCCAACCCAAAGACAGGGCTGCTTCTATAACCCTTCCCATCTGGGCTGCTGGACCTCACTTTCCTACCGCTTCCAGGGAGAGGACCAAGGAGTCTGGGCTCAGTCCAGCCTGCTATAACCCCCTGGACTTGCCAGATGTGGGAAGAAGACCAATAAGTTGTAGCTATTATGAGAGGCAGTTTCTCAAGATGGCTGGTTTTAGATGCACAACACAGGCACGGAAATGATGAAGATTCACCTGTCTAAGCCTCGGTCAGTCATCATAGATGTGCCCTGGCCTGGAAGATCTTTTTCCTGGCCTCATCCCAATACCTGGCACCAATCTGGGCTTTTACCTCCCTCACTGCCCTGCCCTGCCCTGCCCTCCCTCAGCTGTCCTGGTCTGTCCATGAGGGGACGCCACCTGGCCAGGGCAGGATGCCTGGCTTGGGCGCTCCCGGCTCAGCGTCTATGCCTGCTGAGCACAGCACGAGTGGGATGGAGCCCCGCGGCTCTGGGAACAGCCACAGGCAGCGCTCGCTGGGGCCAAGCGCCTGGGAGCCTGCAGAGCAGCTACCCTGCGCAGTGCCTGCCCCAGGCCGGACCTCTTGAGGGCAGCTGCGGGTGGGCAAGGCCCATGTAGCCGCAGGAGCTCCCGTGGCCAGGCCCGTGCGCTGGGGGCAGCTCTGTCCCACTCGTGCTGTACGTGGCATGTGGGGGGGGCAAACCTGGAGCTGGGATCCCCCTAGGCCAAGCTTCCTGCCCCAATCCCTGTGCTAGGCAGAAATGAGTCCAGTTCTACTGTTGTTATGGCACTGAGAGATTAAACATCAGACAGATGTAATGGAGCGATGGTTGGCAACACGGCAAAAACCATGCAACCTTGACCTGGAAGATGTTGGGGGAACCCCGGGGGACAGATGGCAGGGAAGCTGTGACGGGCCCAATCCTAGCTGTGGCAGTGCAGTCCTGGTCCTTTTCCCCCTGTCTGCCTGCAGGCCTGCAAACAGGGGGAAGACTCCTGTTTGGGAGTGATACAAGCTGTTTCTTCTTTCCCTTTCCTCCCGGATGCTGCTGTTGCTCCCAGAGCAGGGGACTGCAGAAGAAAGGAGTGGCACCAAGGCCTGGAGTGGGGCACTGGGGGGAAGCAGAAGCAGCTGCCCTTCCACTCAAGGGCGGAGAGGGGAGGGCAGGGGATGCCAAGCAGGAAGGGGAAGGCTCCTGCTGCCCCTCAACCCCAGATGTGGAGTCTGTGCCCCTCAAGCATGTGTGCAAGTGAGTGAGATCAGGCAGACCAAACTCTCTGGGCACAGGTGATATCTTTTACTACATCAACTAAATAGTCGCCAAAAAAAAAAATTCAGGCCTGCATGCCTTTCATCAGACAAAGGACATGAAGCTATTATGCTTTGCTACACTAGAAAAGAAGCCAGTTTTTCAAAAAAAACAAAAACCTGCTCTGTGAAAATGCAAACGCAAAACAGTTTGGGAGACAAAATCTGGTGACAAGCAGGCTGGCTACCTGGGTTTATCAGCTGGGAGGCAGGACGCAGAGTGCCGTATATCTGATGTTAATATTTAGTCCAGGCTTGGAAAATATGTGTTGCAGTTGAGTTTGGTTTCTTTCTTCTTCACATTGTGAAGTTTGCAGTTCAAATGATAAAATATGGTATCTTCTGTGTTACAGGATCAGTGAGTGAGATCATGCTCTCTGCCTCTGCTGCCACTTGCAAACACGTGCCATGGGATGGGGCCGGAGGAGGGCAAGGTGCCCAGAGCCCAGGACAGAGAAGCACCTGCGGGAGGGACTGGGCCTGGGGTGAGGGCTTAGGGGCTGGGTTCCTCCCCAGCCATACGGGTGCTCACCCCACTACACACTTCAGCCTCCGCTGTGCTCCATTGTCAGCTGTAGTGTTGGGAGCCAGACCTGCCACTGCTGCAGCTCGCACCTCGCACACAGGGAGGATGGAGGGAGAAGGGTGGGTAGCACCATCTACGCTGCCCCTGCCCCTTTCTGCTAAGGTGTATGTGCAGCCACTGCCACCACAGGCTGTGGAAAAACATGGTAGAATATAGTGCTACTTACGGGAAATGGAAGCAGGGGGCACCATGAGCACGTGCATGTGGATGTGCAGACACATGTGCATATGCACGTGCGCAGAGAGATTAGTGGGAACAACCCTGGCAGCTGGATACAGGTAAGTCTGCCGGGAGCAGGGGTACTTGGCGGCTCCCCAGACTGGGGGTGCTGCATGCATGTGTGTGCATGGCTGGGCGCTTGGGGCTGTGCAGCACGGGGGGCTGCGGAGGGCACATGCAATGGGGGGAGCAGATGGGGGGTCCTTCAGGGGTGGTGGGGAGCTGTGCAGCCAGGCCAGGGTGGGGGCTCTTGCCAGGCCTCCTGGCATGGTGTGGGAGCCCCAGCCCCCGGCAAGGGGTGCAACAGCCCGCAGCAGGGTCTGGTTCAATCCACCGTTGCCTGCACCAGCCAAAGCTGCTGCCGCTGCCGCGCTCTGCCCGGGGTGAGATGGGGCAGCTGGGGGGACCAGGGACCTGGGTGGGGGTGGGGATTGAGGGGCACCAGCAGCACCCAGGCGGTGCAGGTGGGAGCGAGCGGCACGGGCACGCGGCTGTCGTGTGCTCACTGCCGGCGCCCGAGACGGCTCCGCCCGGTGGG
>JAGPOW010002155.1:833176-844622 GCA_030014935.1 Caiman crocodilus | reverse complement strand
CCTCGTCCAAGTCGCTGATGAAGACATTAAAGAGTATCGGTCCCAGGACCGAGCCCTGCGGGACCCCACTGCCCACACCCTTCCAGGTCGAAACCGACCCATCCACCATGTCTCTCTGGGTGCGACCCTCTAGCCAATTCACCACCCACCGGACTGTGTAGTCATCTCACAGCCTCTTAACTTGTTCACCAGTATGAGGCGGGATACCGTATCGAAGGCCTTCCTGAAGTCTAAGTATACGACATCCACCCCTACTCCTGTGTCCAGGCGTTTCGTAACCTGGTCATAAAAACAGACTAGATTAGTCAGGCATGATCTGCCTGCTACGAACCTGTGCTGGTTTCCCCTCAGCATAATTTGTCCTGCTGGGCTCTCGCAAATGTAAGCCTTGATAATTTTTTCAAAGACTTTGTCAAGGATGGAGGTGAGACTGACTGGCCTATATTTGCCCAGGTCCTCCTTCCTCCCCTTCTTGAAAATGGGGACCACATTGGCCCTTTTCCAGTCCTCTGGGACTTGGCCCGTGTGCCACGAGCATTCAAATAGTCCTGCCAGTGGCTGTGCAATGACGTCGGCCAGTGCCTTCAGTACCCTCGGATGGAGTTCATCTGGGCCTGCTGACTTAAAGGCATTCAGTTCTTCCAAATGACTGCACCATCTCAGGGTCTATGCATGGTAGTCTGGCGCCTTGCTGCTGCCTCTCTACAACCCCAGTGAGAGACTTGTTTTGTCCCTTTCTTAGGAACATTGAGGCAAAAAACTCATTTAGGAGTTCAGCCTTGTCCCCCCTGTCTGTCACCAATTGCTTCTGCCCATTTAGTAGGGGTCCTATTCTTCCCTGGGCCTTCCTTTTACTCCCTATATATCTAAAAAACAATTTCTTGTTGTCCTTTACTTGGCATGCCATCCTCAGCTCCATGGTAGCTTTGGTCCATCTAACTGCCTCCCTACAAGTGCAAGCAGAGGAGGTATACTCCGTTTCCACTTTTTATGTGCTCCCCTTTTGGCCCATAGGCTGCCCTGGATTTCTCTGGTTAGCCAAGGAAGCCTCCTGGCCCCTTTCCCTTTTTTTCCTCGCATCGGGATTGTCTCCCTTTGTGCCCGAATGATCCTTTCCTTAAGGCACAGCCACCCTTCTTGGGCTCCCATCACTTCAAAACTCCTACATTGCAGTGCATCCTTGACTAATCACCTGAGTTCATTGAAATCAGCTTTCCTAATGTCTAGCACTTTCACCCTATTAGTTACCTTACCCGCTCGATGTCTTATGAAGAATTCTATTATTAGGTGATCGCTGTCCCCCAGATGGCTACCAATCTGTAGGTCCCCTACCATGTCATCCCCCGTTGCCAATACCAGATCCAGTAAGGCATTCCCCCTAGTGGAAACATGTACCTCCTGTGTCAGGTGGAGGTCCTGCACACAGGATAGGAACCTGTGTGAACAATGGGACTTTGCTGTCTGCGTCTGCCAGCAGATGTCTGGGTAGTTTAGGTCCCCCATGACTACTGCCTCCTTAGCTTTTATGGTCTCTGAGAGCTGCCTCAGGAGCCACAAATCTAGTTCTTCCCCTTGGTGTGGGGGTCTGTAGCAGACCCCTACCATCAAATCCCTTTCTTCTTGCCCTCCATGTAACCTAACCCACAATCCTTCTACTTCTTCATCCTTCAATTCTGTCTTGATGAGGGTCAATGTATATTGCTCATTGACATAGAACGCAACCCCTCCCCTTTTCTTCCCCACCCTGTCCTTTCTGTACAGCCTATAACCCTCAATATGTACCACTCAGTCGTGGGACAAATTCCACCAGGTGTACCGCCCAGTCGTAGGACGAATCCTCGGGTACTTTCCCGCAACTTCAAGCAATTGGTATATACCCTAATCCATGCAGTAAGGAAAAAAGTATATTCTCTCTTCTTTATGGCAGTCCTTCAGATATTTAAAGACTACTATCATGTCCCTTTTTATTTGCCTTTTCTGCAAGCTGAACATTCCTATTTCTTTCAACCTGTCCTTGTATGGTTTATCTTCCAAGTTAATAGTTTTGATGCTCATCTCTGAATTTTGCTATCTTCTCTGTGTCCTTTTTGAAATGTGTAACCCAAAACAGTGCACAGTATTTTAGATGAGACCAAACCTGTGTTGAGTAGAGACACTATCACATTTTGTGTCTTGCACCTAATGCTACTATTGATGCAGCCTAAAATGCATCTCCTCTTTTGCAGCTGTGTCACACAATAGACTCCTATTGAGTCTGTGATCCACCATGACTCCTAGATTCTTTTCATATTCTTCCTGAGGTTTAGCATCTTGCATTTGTGAGTATTGAACCAGGAAATAATAGAATACCATCCTAAGATTACTATTTAAAAGGCAGGCAATTCCTTTAACACAAATAATGAGGCCTGCTCAGTTGTTTGAAAGTGTTGTGGTTTTTTGCCTACACTCAAGAGAGGATTTGGGACCTTTTTATCTTCAATGAATGGAGGCATCTGCCTGAAGCTCTGAGACAGGTACCAAAGTTCTCAGGAAGGGTGGGATTTCGGATACACCCCTGTTCTTACTTGCATTCAGTGACATACTGATGCAAGGGGGAGCAGTAGAGGGCCATGGCCCCGGGGGCACCATCCGGAGGTGCGGCAGGTGTGGACCAGAGATCCTCCCATGTTTGCTGTGTGGCCTACACCCTTGGCCCTTCACTCTGCTCGGATCATCCTGCTTCCCTGATTTGCCTCAGCCCCATACCCTGCTTGGAGTGGGATGCAAATGGAGGCATTGGCCCTTGGGCACCAGGGGCCCTCAGTACTCCACTGCTTGTATTGGATAGATGTAGCCTAGTGCTCAGTGTCCAGGGTTTTTGGTTCATTATTTTGAGGTGCCTACCTGTTTTTGTGCACTGGAAAGGGAGTTTAAGTACTTAATTTAGGTTCCAGATTCCATTCTGGGGCTCAGATATCATAATGTTGCTAGCCTTTGGCCCATAGGCCAGATCTGGCTTAGCCAGATCACCCAAACCAGAGACCTCACCACAGGTCCAGAAGTTTGACAGTGCGGGTATGGTGACAATTAACACAGCCACTACTCCTCCACTGACAAACTCTTAAGTCTTGTGGGC
Organism: Caiman crocodilus; assembly: GCA_030014935.1. Classification (NCBI taxonomy): domain Eukaryota; kingdom Metazoa; phylum Chordata; order Crocodylia; family Alligatoridae; genus Caiman; species Caiman crocodilus. The sequence continues at coordinate 841,507 of JAGPOW010002155.1, read as the reverse complement.
CAGATGATCTCTTAAGAATTCTTAAGTCCTGTGGGCACTGGATTGGATCAGCACATGGGACTGGGGTGGTGGGCCTGAATCTGGTACACCTGGAGCCAGGGTTGGGGTTAAGGGCTTGATGCAATGTTCAAGGGATCCAGGCTGAGGTTATGCACCCTATCCAGCACAAGCAGGGTCAGGGTTGGGTTGGTAGGCTTGTAACAGGGAGCCAGAGGCTACAGCAGCCTAAGAGGATTTAAGGGGATGCTGCAGCAGGCTAAGTTTGCTGGGTGGGACTGGTATCTGAGCAAAGTGTAGCTGCTGGGAAGCAAGCAGGCCAGTAACAAACAGGAACAGGAGCTACCACTGGGGGAGTAATTACCCTGGGAGCTAGCTGCACTGCAGTAAGCAGCTAAGATAGGATTACCATACATTCAGGTTTTCTTCTTTTTAAGTCTTCTGATCTCCATCCAGGTAAGTTTTTCAGAGCTGACCATATGTCTAGGATTTTGCCTTGCTCTGCTGGTGGGAGCTGGGAGGTGGGGGAAAGAATTGGAGGCAACAGAGAGCACCACATGGCTCTGTGCATGCCTCAGCAGCTGCAGGGCGGCTGGGGCTGCAGCAGGGTAGGGGAAAGCTGGAGGTTGCCTTTCCTGACTTTCTGTTGGGGAAAGACTACATCAAGGGTAGGGCCATGGGGTGGGGCGTGGTGTGCAGCTGCAGGTTACCATATGCAGAACAGGCATGGGGGCATGCCCCACCCCGCAGACAGGTGCTACAGCCAGTGGACACTGCTCATTCCCACCATGCCCACAGCACCTTATGGCTGTGTCCTTCACCCCGCCATGCACTCTGCTCCCTTCACATGTCATGCACACCCCAGGGCTGCAGCCAGCAGGTGGTCCCAGTCCAGGGCACTCGGGCACGTGGGGGTGTGGAACACAGCTGCAGGTTGCCATGGAAGGAGTGGGTGCAGGGGACATACCCCATCTCACAGCCATGTGCTGTAGGCAGTGGCTTCTGCCTACGCCCCACTGCCCACTCTCTGCAGCCACATACTATGTCCCCCCCACATGTCACACTCTGGTTCTGGCTCCTCATTTAGCACCCTGTGGCCACATGCCAGTGGGTGCTCCCTACATGGGGATGAGGCTTGCAGCCATGTGGGGGGAACACGGCTTGTGGCCACAGAGTGCCATCTGGGGAGGAGGCAGGAGGGTGTGCCCTGCACCACAGCTGTGTGTTACAGTCGGTGTGTGCTGTACAAGCTCTCCTGGCCCCTACCTCTGCCTCTGTCTGTCTGTCTCTCTGTCAGTAAGGCTCCTGGTTACGCATGTGCAGTTGGCCAGGAGCATGATGGTCAGACAGACACACCGGAAGTACCATGGCTTTTATTACATTAGAATTGTCACGGTTCCTTTACATGGTGAGACAAAAAGGAAACAACATATAAAAATATGTATGTCAGCCCTGTTCCCTCAATAAACAGATTGAAGGAATGTTAGTGAATATAGTCAGTTTAGCTATCAGAGCATGTTACATATCTGATGGGGAAAACATGCTTTCGAATTAAGTTGTTACTATTGCTGCAACCAGACCAAAAGTAGGTCATACTGAGTCTTGACTTCGCAAATGTGAAACGTTGGCACAGCCTCCTTGATATTGCACCAAGTGGGCCTGTTGTAAATCAAAGAGATATAACTCAGACAGTGAGTCAGATGGAGATTTCTTCATGAGACACAGTGGGATTTCTATCAGCACAGCATGCAGCTTGAAAAACATCATTCTAGGATTAACTTGGAGTATCTCTGTTTCTCCCTCACTGTCAATTCATCTTTGGAGATTTGGGGGCAATGATTTGCATAATTTCTTAGGCCCCTGGCAGATGTTACACTTAAAATGTGATTAACCAGTTAATCACATCTTAATTTGTTACCCAGCCACACGTTAATTCAATTAATGGCATGATAAAATAAGGAATAAGCCACAAAGTTACTACACAAAAAATGTGTAATAAATTTGTGACTAGTTCCTATCATGCCATTGATTGAAGTTGGCCAGACTGGGGCTCCCACTTGCAGAGTATAGCTGGTGGCTGGGAGCCCTGTCAACTGATCCAGCCTCTCAGCGTCAGGGGCATATGGCGTGCCCCCTTGACTGGGAGCCCCATCAGCTGATTGATGGCTAGAAAGTGATATTTAGAGATTTCCTTTTGGAAATTGGCTCATAGATAAAATAGATATGCATTAGAACAATGATCTAGAACAATAGCAAGGGTTAATTGATTTCTAAGAGTCTGTTCATGAAAGTTTACCTCAAGGCCCACTGTGTCTGACACAGACAAGCAGCAAGCAGACACACAGGCTGGGAAATTGAAGATATAAACCACACTGTTCTATAACATGATAGATACCATGATAGTGGCATTAAGTCAGAGTGCCAAACTGCAGACCCCTTGCGATTTCCAGTTTTGGTAAACAGAACAAATTAGGATGTGTGCATATAATGGGTTTTTGAAACAAAGGACTATGCTGACAAAACAGAACATGGGCAGTATATCAACCACAGGGAGATCAATCAACAATGTCCAGAGATGAAAAGTCAACAGAAGGGGAGAAAGAATACAAAAGGAAAGATTTCAGAGCAACAAAGTGTCACGCAAGAGGGGAACCTGAGGCCACCATGGACAAAGAGCATACCACCAGCCTCTAGTACTTACAGCTCGGAGTCAGCTGTAGCTCCCTGCTGCAGCCTCCAAGGACTGCCCAAATCATCAAAGCTCTCCGAATCTTTTCTGAAGATTCGGAGAGCTTTGAATCAATTTGCACCTTTAAATTGCTCTCCTAATTCGATTTGGATTCAGAGATTTAGCCACCGAATCAGGCTGAATCTCCTCCATATCAAATCAACACCCAAAGCTTTGCACAGCCCTAGTAGATATATAACTAGGCTCAATTGGGCTCATCAGTGGATCAATATCTAGTTAGGAGAAAGCATCAAATGGGGTTCCCCAGGAGAAATGTGCAGATGATGCCAAGTTGGTGGAGTTAGAAACATTCTAGGGTAGGGAAAGGATCCAGAATGACCTGAATTTCATGAAGAATGGTCGGCAGTCAGCCAAATGAAATTCTACAAGGACAAGTACAAGATGCACTTGATGTGGAATAAATGCATATACAAGTACAGGCTGGGGAATGAGTGGCTAGGCTGCAGAGAAGGACCTAGGGGTTTTAGTAGACTATAAGCTGACTATGGGTGCCTCCATACGTCTCCCTATGTCACCATAGCAGTGCACTTCAGTGCAATCATGTCAGTCTACACATGATTGGTAGTGACATTACTGTAGTTGTGCACTCCCCTGTTTTAGTGCGCTGCTACTTCAGTGAAATCTAACCGTGTGCTGTGTACACAGTGCAATATGGGCAGTTACTAAGTTGTGCTTTACTAAAGCATGGCACCATAGCAATGTCACCATATGCCAATATATAGACACGCCTTATGACCCAAAATATACTGGGTTGTGTTAATAGCAGTGTCACTTGCAAATCAATTTATTTGGTCTTCCTCTTGAGATACTTAAAGAATTCCTTTTTATTGCCTCTTGTGTTCCTTGCATCTCAAATCATGCCTCAGACTTCCTGATTTACTTCCTCCACACCTGCAATACACCTGCAATGCTTTTATATTCTTGACTAGGATTATGACAAAGTTCCTACTTTCTGAAGGACTCCTTGGGTTCCAGCTTCTTGAAGAGATTGCTGTCAGGCATCACTAAAAACCCATGCAAATGTGCATTAGGCTGCAGTAATGCACAGTACTGCATTTGCATGATTTTTAAGTGATTCGCAATGATCAGTAGACTATTTTACTGTGCATTAGAGTAATGGAGCAGAGTTTTTTATTTGATGCTCTAGTGTGCAGTAAAATAGTCTACTGTGCATTAAATTGCATGTGTAGATGCAATGCACTGTCTCCCAAGTTACCTTCAACCTCTGCAATATCAACCAATTCCTTCCTGTTTTTTAGCAACAGCTCTAGAAGAGCTTCCCCCTTACCTGGTCTGTCTGCTGTTTGTATTGAGAAGTGATCCACAACATGTTGTAAGAATTTGCTGGACTGCTTGTGCACAGCTGTATTTCCCTCCCAGTATATGTCCCGAAAATTAAAGTCTGACATGAGATCCAGGTCCTGTAATTCAGAAGCAGCTGTCATCTGTTTAAGGAAAGCCTTGTCCACTTCTTCCTCCTTGTTTGGTGGCCAACAGCAAACACCTGCCATGGCTTGCTACACTCCCCTCTGACCTTTTTTCAGCCAGTGGCTTTAAACAGATGTACTTGCCATTTCCTACTGCACCTAACAGAACATGTTTTCATCTCCTTTCAAAGAATCATAGAAAATTAGGGTGGGAAGGGACCTCAGGTGGTTATCTAGACCAACCCCCTGCTCAAATCAGGATCATCCCCAATTACATCATCACAACCAAGGCTTTGCCTAGCTGGGTCTTACAAACCTCCAAGGATGGAGATTCCATAACCTCTCTGGGTAGCCTGTTCCAGTACTTTATTACCCTCCTAGCGGTAAAGTTCTTCCTAATAGCTAACCTAAACATCCCTTGCTGCAACTTGAGACTATTACTCCTCGTTTTGTTATCTGCCGCCACTGAGAACAATCTAGCTCCAATGTCTTTGGAACCACCCTTCAGGAAGTTGAAAGCTGTATTAAATCCACACTTAGTTTTCTCTTTGCCTGACTAACTTGAGTTCCCTCAACCTCTCCTTCATAAGCCATGTGCCCCAGCCCCCAACCATTTCTGTTGTACCTTCTGATGGACTCTTTCCAAGTTGTCTAGATGCTTTGGGGGTTGCAAAAATGGACACAGCACTCCAGATGTGGCCTCACCAGTGCCAAATACATGGGAAGACTTACTTCCTTCAATCTGCTATCAACAATCTTACTGATGCAGCCCAGTAGGCCATTAGCTTTCTTCACAACCACTGTTGGCTCATGCTCAGTTTATTTTCTGCTCTAACCACCCAGCTCCTTTTCTGGAGAGCTTCTGGTTGTACAGGCTGGGGACCAACGGGCTTAGTGCATGGGATTGCAGGACTTTGCCTTCTTCCTTATTGAACCTCATAAGATTTATTTTGGTCTAATTCTCCAATTTATCAAGGTCTGTCTGAATCCTAGTCCTATTCTTTAAACATATCAAGTACTCCCTCCATCTTGGTGTCATTTGCAAACTTGCTGAGGATGCACCCCATCCATCTTCCAGGCTGTTGATGAAGATATTAAAAACACCAGCCACAGGATTGACCCCTTGGAAACTCCACTTGATACTGGCTGCCAACTAGACATTGAGCAATTACTACCCTCTGAGCCCGACAATCCATTCCATTTTCTATCCACCTTACAGTCCAAGCATACAACCTGTACTTTGTCAGCTTCCTTGCAAGAATGTTGTAGGAGACTGTATCAAAAGCCTTGCTAAAGTCAAGGTATATCATATCTACTGCTCTCCCCACATCCACAGAGCTAGTCATCTCATCATAGAAGGCAATCAGGTATGGCTTGTCCTTTGTGAATCCATGCTGAATATTTGTAAGCTCCAGGGATCCTGGTTTTCTGTGATAAAAAAATAAATTCTGATAAAAAATGGCAAATTCTCTTATAAACTCCCCAAAATCTGTGGTCAAAATTAAGTGCCCCCCATATCCCTGCTTGTGCCCCTTGTCCCCTACTTACAGCCCTGACCACAGCCCTGCTGGAGAGGGCTCCAGCTGTCAGGGCTATGGGGCCAGGGACCCAGGTCCACAACCCCTTGCCCTCAGTGGAAGGGGGCTCATGCTCCCTGCCCTACTGCCCTCCCCCTGGCCCTCTGGAACACAGTGTGTGCAACTGGCGCAGCAGGGCCACACAGGAAAGCTGCTTGCCGATTGATGTACTCCAAGCAGAAGTGCAGAGACACAACTGGATAGCTGAGGCACAGCAGCAGTGGCAACCTCTTATTGTAAACATGCAGCTGCTGGATTTTCTTTTGCCTCTCCCCCAAGTTGATGTCCAGGATAGTTGTCCTATTAACCCCACCCTAGTTATACCACTGACTCCAGGCCCCTGGTGTGCCAGTTACAGGATAGGAATCTGAGTGTTATTGATGGCCCTGATGCAGTTCATAAAATCTATATGAACAAATCTGGCTATAAATCCTGTGAGTTGAGAATGTGGCACAGGATGTATAGCGCCTGCCAGAGTACACCTTGTAAACCAGTACAAATTCCAGACAGCTAATATATCTGTGGACCTGCCTTGTTAGCAACAGTTTGGCAGATGCTAGGGTTTGCCAGTTTACAGATCACATATTGTGTTAATCTTTGCAATATCACCGGAAATACTACTATCTACTGTCTGTGCTAAACTGTTAAGAAATGTTGGCTCATGGTAATCTGAGATAGCTGGAATTGCCTTATGGATGCTGATAAATAAATAAATAACCCTGCATACATCAATCACAGATAACAACTTAATTGCAACAGGACTCTGTAGAATATTATGCTTTTTTCATATTAGTTATATGAAGTTACTTAAATTTTGGTGATAGTTGTTTCTCTACACAAACAATTCGTAATAAACATTCCACACTAAGCACTGGAAGAATGCACTGTTAATTATAACTGAGGTTCTAAATAGAAATCAAAAGAGGCCATAAATCACTCTCACTGAATTCACCAAAATTACCCCTCCACTGAGCCAGTCAATATGGATTTAAGATAAAGTGTCCTCCAAAATGGTGCCCAAGAGCAGACACACACGAAACGTTCTTCAAATCTCACCCAAATTTGCACTGTTTTTAATTTTTCAGTACTGTACAAATATAGGTTCTTCACAGTTTAAGCATTTTGTCATATGCCAAACCAATGCAATTCCACTGCTCCATAGTTAGGGAGCTGGAAAGAAGGGATCCCAGCATCCATCTTGGCCACAGCTCAGTGATAATTTTATTTATAGATTTACAGGTTTTGTTATCAAAATCAGTGTTTTATGTCTCCCCCTATTTATCTACCCCATTTAAATTATACAGTCTCAGAAGAACTAAATATTTTTTGTCTGGTACCAAATCTGGCTGAAACAACTGAGTGCTCAAGACAGTTTTATTTCTCCTTGCCTTCCATTGCTCTAGTAGAACTTTAATGAGGGTGTGAAGACCACCCTGTTTTCTGATTTACAAAACACTCAGAGGTCTGATTTACAAGGCAGTCAGAGGTTATCACTGTATTCCAAGCCAAGTGAAGATGCGATGGGATTGGATGTGGGATCCCTACAATTGCACTTCCTACTACACCACATGTACATAGCAGAAGTCATGATTGTGGGATCCAACATCAGAACTCACCATGCCATATTGCTGATGAAGGAGGAGCCAGTGATTACAATATTGGGTTCTTTCTATACCGGCTGTCACAGGCCATATGGGCACTGTGAGTGTATCAATTTTATCACAGGCCAACTGGGGTGTTTGATTCAGTTTTGGATCGAGGAGGCAAAAGTTGGGAGTGGAATAAAGGCAAATTTATTATAGCTTACACACACACACACCAGTTAACAGAAAGATAAATGTGATAAGCAGATAAGGCAGTATAAAAGAGGTAATAGTAAATAATAACAACAGATAATAATAACAGACAGATAGATAGATCAATCAATCAGTCACAGACCAACTGGGCACTGTGAGCGTATTAGCTACACTGGGCTGTTCAAAACAACAAACAGACAGAGATGGGTTGGCAACTTATCGATAGTCCCTCAATACCAGGTGCACGCCAAGTGATTCCAGTGAAGTCAGGCATCCCTGATGATCAACACTGTCATAGGGATTACCGGGGAAGGTCCCTAGCTCAGGATCCAATCTTCACTCACACACTCACACTCACTCACACTGGGAGTCTGGGGTCTGGGCGTGGGACAGAAACTACCGTTCTGTTCCCTCCTTCCTGCTGGTTACCTGATGCATGTGTTTTTATACCTAGTCTTATGTTAATCTGTTGGCCTCAGGGCCACACACAATATTGCCCTATGGGATTGATTGAAAGGTATTAAAATTATCATAAAAGGTTACTACCCAGACTCAGGTTTATCCAATAAGCGAATTATGATGCAGCACCTTTAGGTTTGAAATTGACATTGCTCCGCCTAAACCCCAACCCCTTTTAGGCTTCAATTGAATAGGCTTCCTTGGAATATGCTTTCCTGGAATATTTGTTGGGTGTGCCTAGCAGTTAGATCCAGTTTTTATCGCTAAGGCTGAACCCTGAGCAAAAAACCGTTAGGCCAGCTAATCTCACAGCTACAGCTTTGCCT
>JAGPOW010002155.1:810850-824019 GCA_030014935.1 Caiman crocodilus | reverse complement strand
AGAAGCCAGGGGCTGGGCTGGGCTGGGCTGGGGAGTCAGTTGCCAGGCAGATTATAATGTATCAAAAATCCAATGTCTATGTTTAGTCCATGATCTCTACTATCCAGGATGTTGACGAAATGGAGCTCATAGGCTCATCTCTGGGAAGTGTTGTGTAAGTTTTCCTTGAGGATCAGGACCGAGAGATTGGAGAGAGAGTGGCCCTCCTATGAGAAATGTGCCCCCACCAGTAATTGAGAGTTTCTGTCTTTGATGGTTTTCTGGTGTGCATTCATTCTGGTGCGCAGTTGTTGTTGTTTATTAGCATGAAGCATTCAAATGCAGCCTGCAGTACAGGAGGAAAGTAGAAAGCAGAGTCCACCTTAGCTAGCTGAGCCAAAGGAGCTATAATGGCTGTCTGACCCCTCTCCCCACAGGAATTCACAGCCAGCTCGCTGCATGCAGGTAACTGTTAGACCCTGACTCCATAAGGCTCCCAGCGACTAGGGAGATAACGGTCCAATTACCTGTGGATCCTGTTACTCATTAGCCAGAGCACAGCAGGGAGCAAACACCAGCACACATTGCTCGCAACAGCTTTATTCAGAATGGAGACAACTTCAGACAAAGGCCTCACACCATAAGAGATGGGGTCCTGCCCCAAACAACAGGTTCATCCTACATTTATATACTTTGATTTATACTCATTAACATTTATTCCACCTCTGTCCTCTCCTGTTCCACCCATTTCTCCTCCCATCTCAAGCTCCACCTCTGTTTGCTTCATTAGCATGGAATTGCCTATGTATTTTAGTTATTTAAGTGTCTTTTTGCTATAAGCGCATGTCTAAGACCTTCTGCTCTTTTGTCAATGGGCAGACTTTGACCAAAACCTGGAAGCTTCTGGGGACTTCTTCACCAATTACCATTCACCTTTTTGCATAAGTTTATCTTGGATTCTGTTATCAATTACATGTTGTTTTTCACGTTACAGTTTGTTTTTTTATCTTGGGTTGTACCATCTTCCACATTCCTAAAACATCACCTCATTCACAGCATACACTCACACAGACTCACTTGATGCTTTTGCCTCAGAAAATGGTTGATGCAGTTAAAATAGTTACTTAGGATAAGCAAATGGCTGGATTGGCTATCATTCTGCCTTGAGGTCAGCAGCTTTGCTAGGCCACAGGTCATGCCTTGCATTCAGCTGCAAATGCTCCTTAATAATCCAAATTATTGTTCCCCTAACAGTAACCTTTTATCGTTCAAGGAGAGAGGGAATGGGATAGTTATAGAGGACCTTGAGGAAAACAGAAGGGGCTCAAGGATTCTTTGAATACAAAACTAAAATGCATATCCCTGATATACAAGCTGAACTTTTGATAAGTTACTCACTTATACATTCAGAAAGTAGGAGAGCTCTGGAGGCAAATCCTTCTATGCAAGCAAGTTCCAAGATGACTGCCTATCATCTTCCCAACATGCCTCTCCCAGGACAAAGAAGAGTAAGCTCCCCCCTCCCTCAAGAATTTCTCCAGCTCAGGTCCCATTGACCAGGTGATAAGCAGGTGTGGGGCTAGGCTGAGGCTGTCTTAGGCCTGGAGATAAAGAAAGAAGGCAGAAGATTTCTTCACACCACCAGTCAGATGCCATAGATCTAGCCAAAATAAGGAGTATGTTTATGTTTTCTCCTTATTGCCTTTAATTTGGCTTTCCCCTTCTCTCTGCTTTCATTATGCTTGTGTAGTATTTTTACTACACTGGGCCATATAGAATTGTGACTAGTTAAGGAAACCTGCATGTTGAAATAATTGAGTGTTCTGATTAAAACAAATGGAGTGGTAGGGCCTGTTATTTATTCAGTCACATATTCCTTAACAAAGGGTTAAAATTAGGCATCATTACAGAAAATAAATCAGTTTAAATAGGGCCGTGATTCATGGCAGCACTTAAGAACATGTTTAGGGACATGATATAGCAAGATACTGAGCGCATGAATAAACTCACAAGCTTCAACTCTTTGCTGACTCTGGATTTAGGATTTAATTCTCTGCAGGTAGTGACAACACAATGGGATCCATAAGGTATAGTTAATCATGTAACTCAGGTGTGGATTTTCTTGTTATTATAATTGTTAACTTGACAGCACACCACAGACGAGAACTAGAGTGAATTAGCAACTCTTGTTGAACGCTGACCATAATTGTAAACATTAGTTTGGGAATCCAGAGTCAGAGAAATAACTTAGTGACAAACTGGGTTAATTTTCTATCTATTTAGTGATGTTGAAGCAGTGACACCTAATGATGTGAAGACTGCTATTTCTCAGCTGCCATGTGCCTCACAGCTATGAAGATGTTATCTGACTTTAGGAAGCTAAGGGTGGTTAATGGACCATTAACAGGCATTATCAAATTAGGATTATAATTTATCTCAATGCAAAAAGTAATATGTTTCAAAGTGTCTGCTTTCTTAATCATAGCTTCAAAATTTGGCAGGAAATTAACATGAGAAAAAATGTCTCAGAATTGACTCATGGCACTGTTATTCATTTCTATTTTAAAACTATAATAGCTAGTGACAAACTTTCTCTCTCTCCAGTGCCCACACTGGAGAAGTCCAGGTTCTTTGTATTTTCCAAGTTTAAATTCATTGAGATCTTTTGGTAAAAGGGACCTGTTCCTGAGGTCCACATGTCTCCTTGATTCTATTGAGAACTGAAGACTTTCATATGCAGGTCTGAACCTAGACAGACACAGAGAGATCATATCCCTTATGACTACTTAGGAATTTTATGGCCTCATCACTATAGTAATCTGAGCACTTCCCATATATTAAAGAAGAAATAGAAATAACCATAACAATCTTCTCCTTCCTTCTCTGGCTCTAAAAAAAACAGGCCAATTCACATGGGTTCATATGAGTGGTTGAGTTGTGTGATTATGCCTGTGAGATTTTCTGCATGTGTGGAGGCTTGGCACCATCAGGACAAAAAAGGGTTGTTTTTTGGGTTTTTGTTTGTTTTAACTTTTATTGGCTGGGAGGTTAAAACACTGCATGTACTTTTACTATTTAAGGAAGGGATAAAGGTATGTTGGGAGACACAGGGCACAATAAATATGTTGCCTTACACTGACTTGAGCATAAATTTGATCCCTGCATCATGCAAGGATCAAATGTATGTCCAATTAGTTACTGTGTGGTAATGCATGTGTAGATGAGGGGGGACTGATTTGGGATTAACTTCAGTCCTAAATCAGCCCACACACAGTATTAATGTGCTTCGACACCTGCATGTGTAGATGCTGGATTATTCTGCTTACTGTACAGTAACATACTATGCAGTAAATTTAAGCTGGCATAAATGAACTTGTACACAGGTCCACAGACTCTTACAGTTCTCTACTTGCTGTTAGAGCATAGCTGTTTGTGGGGGGCAATCAAACTATTGAATTTCTATCTGTAATTATATTTTTATGGCTGTAATTTGTGTCTATAGCATGGGAAATTAGGGGTGTGCAGAACAGGCCCTATTTGATTTGGATTCAGATTTGGCCCAAACCGGGGGCGGAGAATCAGCGATTCAGCTATAGACATTGCTTTAAAAGTTTTTTCTATATACCTTGAGGTACCAGGCGTGGCTCATGAATGCTGCGACGCTTGGGCAGATGGAGCATCCCACAGGAGTGTGGGAAGACCCCCTCCCCCCCCCAAATGCTTGGTGACAAACTGGAAGTGGACCGGAAGTGTTTCTGGTCCACTTTTGGGTCTGCTGCTGAGCATGCTGGGGAGCCCCATGCACTCCTGTGGGACACTCCATGTGCCCCAGCATCACAGCATTCACAAGCTGCCTGGTACCTAGAGGTATGTTGAAAAAAACCTTTAAAAATGTGTCTACGTCCCAATTTGCAGAATCTCTCCGAATTGATTTGGAGGTTTCTGATTTGGTTCGGAGAGATTAAAGGGTCCTCTGGTTTGATTCGGATTCACCTGCCAAATCTCTGTTGAATCAAATTGGGGAACCAAAGATTCATGCAGCCCTATAGGACATACAGTTTTACATTCTGTAGTCTTCTGTTGTATGCAATTAGATAAATAAACAAAGTATGCTCTTTTCCCAGGAAAGGGGTATAAAAGCCAGCATCAGGAAGCATTTTTTCTGTTCCTTTACTCTTATCCTATGTCTGCCATGATATCTAACCAGGGAGCTGGAAAGAGGAACCATTGACCAGTTTTTGGTTTGTGGATGCAACTAAATGTCTTATCATCCCTGGCCAAGCTCCAGCACTGCTCAGTTGTCTGAATGTGTCACAAAACAAACATGCTAATACATGAAGCAAGGGAAAGATGGTGATTGCTGGGAGTTGCAGGACAAGAACCTGGAAAAAATAGTAGAAGAAAAGGAAGAAAAATGCTTTAATGACCATTAACATCTTTATTTGAGTCAGTCCATTTAACCCTAGCAGACAAGGCTAAAAGCTTTGATATCAGAGTTCTTTCCTTTGCTGCCTTCAGTTCAATTCACAAGCTAGAGCAAAATGCTATAAGTGAGAGAGGCTTAAGGAGATCGAGCATAACTGGGCAGATCTACACATGCAATTAATGCATCTGAATATACTTCAGTAAATTCATACATATTAAATTGATCCCAGGTGCTCATCTACAGGGCTGCTCCTGTCCTGCTTTGTCCTTTTACAGCAGCCAGGGGGAGCCCCAGGTTCCCCTAGGTACCAGCCCCAGGTTAGCAAGGGACACTGTGGGCAGCTCTTGGCTGGCAGACCAGGACATAGGAGTCAGACCTGGGCTCTGGCTCCAAGGGCAGCTCCCAGCCCCACAGAGCTGAGGATTGGTAGCAGCCAGTACTCCTGGAAGGAGCATGTGGAGGTCCAAGTCACCAGCTGGGGAGACGGATCCCATGGTGCTCATACCATATCTGTTCTCCATTCCCCCACAAGCTGCGATTTCTTCCAGGAGCTGTGATCACAGTGGCGGTAGGGTCCAGAGCTTCCCCACAGTGCATGTCCTGCAGCCTGAAGGTCCCTCACACCGTGTCCAAGCCGGCCCAAGGATACTCTCTAATTCTCACCCATCATGACTTTGATGATAAGTATATATAGGGAGGCTGCCTTCTACCTCCCTGGGCACGGTGTATTGGGACCTCCATCTCCGTGATCTCCTGGACTGTCCGCTAGGTGCCCCCTAGGCACCCTAGCTTCAGGGCTATGTGTGAAAGATGTTGTCCCGTCTCAATACAATGCCTGCCTGCTTCTCCGGGCCTTTTCTGTAAGGTCGCCTACTCTCCCAGGCTCACCTCTACCGTCTCGCCTGCTCTGGGCCTTCTCTACATTCTTTGCCAGCTCTGAGCCTTCTCCAGTGCCGCTGTCCCTTCCTGGGACTCTCAATGAGACAGCCCTCCCTTGGGGGGTCTCGATGCCCACTTTGGGCTTCCTAATAATACCAGTGTCCCTTCGTCTGGGCGTCTCAACGTGGCGCTCCCCCTCCTGGGGCTTGCCATGCCCTCTCTGGACTCCTTAAAATACTGTCCCCTGCCTGGGGCTCACCGTGCCCAACTTGGGCTTCCAAAATACTGTCCCCTTCCTGGGGACTGACTATGCCCAACTTGGGCCTCCAAATGAATGCGGCCCCCTGTCGGGGACTCCCAGTGCCCAGACTTGGGCTACACAATAAAATGGCCCCCTTTCCAGGGCTCCTCAATGCTGCCCCCCTCCTGGGCTCACCGAGTCCAACTTGGACCCCCTTTTCAGTGCTGCCCCCTCTCTGGGCTAGCTCTGCTATGCCCAACTTGGGCTCCTTATCAAATGCCCCCTCTCTGGGGTTGGGGTCTATGCACCCCTGTGCTGCTGCACCCTCACTGACGCTCCACTGCACCTTCTCTGGCGCTAGGGCCCCTATGAGCACACTGCACCCCCACAGGTGCCAGGATCCCCCCACTGCTGGGGTCCCTTATGAGGCCTCCTCCTTCCCCTTGTAGCCTCACCCAAACCACCCATCTAATTCACTCCTAACAAAACATAACGCAAGCCTCCTGGCTATAACCAAACATAAGGCACCTGGCCATAACAATGTAAGCCTCCTGGCTACCACTCAACATCCTTGCTCCAACCTCTGGAGCTCTTGTGAGCTGCACTCACATACTGTTTCCCCAGAGCTCCTGCCCCTCCAGCTGCTGGCAAAGAACTGCCTGTCTGACTCTGGCTCTGGGCTTTATACTAGCCAAGCCCTGACCTCTCCAGTCAGCTGACACTCATTGGTTGCCCCGGAAACCCACAGCTGCACTGCTTAGTCACTGCTAGGGCTTCTTCCCTAGCAGTTCTTCTCCCCTTAGGAGCAGGGCAGCAAGGTGCCCTGTGACAAGGGGTCAATATTGTCATGCCTCTGGGCCTGCCATCCCCTATGTTTTTACACCAGTGTGGGGCTGTGTCCAATGTACCTGCCGAGCTCTTGGCAAGGTGTAGGCAAGCACCAGTGTGCCCAGCCCCTGCATCCCTGTGCTTTCCTGCCCCTTGTTCTCTGCCTTTGGCTGCATTCAATTTGCTCCCAGTCACTGTCTACATGTGCAGTACAGTGCATTAGTTTAATGGGACATTTTCTAGTACCTGTATCTATCTGTAGTAGCAAATGGCATATTAGACTAATCTAATGCATCATAATGGCTATGTACATGTAGATGGGGACACTTTACTGAGCATTAAATTAGTCTGGTGCACAATAACCCATCTCATGAAGGCATGCCTACTATATAGCCTTCATTATTCTGTAGTTGTGATGGTAAGGCCTGAATAGCCCTTGGGCTACATCTCCTCCATTGCTGTTTTAGGGGAAGATCTTGTACTTATTCATATAACAGTATATGAATTTAACTATAGTAGGAAACAGGAAGGGGCAGTACTGGTCTAGAGTCTGAACTCAGGCTTTAGTAAAAATCTGTGTGTTTACTTATCTAGATTGCTTTTAACATTTTTTTAAATGGGGCAAAAGAGTCTTATCTCACAATTGCACAATACATTTCCATGGAGGATTACAGGTGTAGGAATCTCTCCTTCTCTAATGGAGCAGAATAAGCTTAACAGGTGCCCTGTCCCTCAAGGCCAAATTAATAAAACATAGAAATAATGAAATAATTAATACTAATTCTGAATTAACTAAAGGAGTCACTATATCATCCTGTAACAGAATGCTCTGTAAAGGATCTGGAGTGAACTGTTTTCATGATCATGTAGGAGAGCTGTCTTGAGACACTTTCTGAGACGGACAATTACACAAATCTCTCTCTCTCTCTCTCTGTCAATGGAAATGAAATGCATAACTAAAAGCCAAACTGAAGAAACCAGTGTTTATTTCTTGACTTCTGAAGTATGACAGTTCAGCTACTTGAGATAAAAATGCAGACAGATGGTAGAATTTGAAGACAAGTTTTTTTAATTTTGCCTTCATTAATTCTATTCACTATGCAAATTTATTCTACTTTTAAACACTTTCTGAAGATACAGTATCTTTCTTTCTGATTCTGTCAAACTGACTGTAAAACTACCTTGCTATTTCCAACAGGCACAAGCCAGATGCTGCAAAGTTATTCCAGTACCTTCTTTATTCCCTCTACCCACGAGCAAATCACTGAAAACAAAATATCCTTCAATACGTAATCTGGCTTATTTGAGTTAGACTTTTATTGGTAGTAGAATCCCTGGACAAACAGAATGGAATTAAGGAGCTTCTTGAGCTACTGTTTCAGATACTTTCTTATTTTTCAGTATTAGGAACACCAAGGCCATGTTTAAGGTCTTGTTGGGGCCTTTTAAATAGTAATTTTGGGCAGCTCCTGGAGCTCTTAACCCCTGGACTATCTGCACATTAGCACCTAAAGGTAGTTTTAAGCACTTTTTATACAGCTCAAAGTTATGCCACTCCGGGGCAGGATTATCTCTGATCTGTGTTTTTTCAGCTCCCTGTTACATGAAAGTGTAGTCATTATAAGCTACATATTAGTGTGAATTCCCCAGCTACCCACCCACCCTCCCCAGCACCCCACATCCCTGCTCAGTATGCTCTTCCCCACACCAGGTTACTTGCGGCTGCTGCACAGTCTGTCTCAGGGGAGCAGGCAGGGAAGGGTTAATCTGCCTGCCTGGGTGTTGCCCGCACTGTTACTTTGTGGGCCAAAAGAACAGCAGCCCAGCAGCAGTGGTGGCTGGGCAGTTAAGTTAATCCTGCTCTGCCTGCTCCCCTGGGACAGACAGTGCAGACAACCATAGTTAAGTAATGCCCCAGGGGTGGGGGGGAAGGCAAGTGGTGAGAGGAACCCCAAAGAGTAGGGCAGAGGGAGGCCCAAGGGTGGAGGTTGGGGGGAGGAAGCAGGGAATTGCAGTGGGGGAAGGGGATTCTTACCTTTCAGATCTCCAGGCCCCTTTTGGCCTGAATGTGGGAGTGCTCCAAACTCAAGCTAGCACTAACACCCACCAACATGCTCATGGTGTAAGGCAGGGGCGGGCAATTATTCTGGGTGGAGGGTCACATAATGAGGTTTGGTTAACTGTCAAGGGTTACACGGGTAGCCCCACTTCTTGACAGTTGAACCACCCCCTGGTCACCATCTTGGGACCGGATGTCCCACCCCTAACCATTGCCACCAGAAGTCCCTTCCCTTGCCCCCTGGAAATACTCCTTGTGTGGGTGGGGGGGAGGGTGTTGCAATCTTGATCCAGAAAAAAACAAATCTCACACTAAAAGTCAAACACCTATTAGAACATATTTTAATTGTATTACAAAAAATATTTTTGTCATGATTTGTGTTTGCATAGTGTATATAGAAGTGATTGCATAACTAAAAAGAAATGTAGTCAAACAATGTTGTGTATTATTGTGTAAGGGAGTATGGCTGGGTATGTGTGTGTATTGTGTATGATGGGGGGCCAGGGTATGGTGGGGCTGCGTGTGTATGGTGGGTGTCCGTGTGGGAGGGGGTTGTGGGGTGTATGTGTGATAGGGTGTGGGGGGAATTTGAGTAGGCATGGCTGTGTGGGGGGCATAGGGAATGTTGGAAGGGTTGTGTGGCATTTCTGGAGTGTGTGCAGCTCTTGAATACACTGGTCTCTGGAACACAGTCTTCTCCTGCAGAAGCGTGCGTGCATGCGTGTGTGTGTGGCATTTTTTGAGTGGGAGGGGTGTGGGATCCCCAGTGGTGCAGAAGCAGGTAGGGGTGCTGGTGCCTGGCTGTATGTCGCAGTGAGGATCGTAGCCCCCACCAGGCTGTCTGTCTGTATCACGGGCATTCCCCGCACTCACGCTGCATGTGGGGGAAGCCCCAGGCACTGGAGCTGGCTGCCTTCCCTGCCACAGCCAGCTCCTGTGCCTGGGGCTTCCTTCCCAGCCCTGGGATTTCCCTCCATTGCTACATGAGTGCAGGGAGTGCACGTGATGCAGCCCCCATCAGGTGGTCTGTATGCCTCTCTGCAAAGCCAGGCACCAGCACAGAGCATGAGTGCCCCCACCCTTTTGCCCCTGCTTCCCGCCAGGGCTGCATGCCATGGGGGAGTGTGGAAGGGGTCCGCATACCTCTCACCCTCCGCCACACCCAAGCCCTGCCCAGCCAAGCTCTGCATTGCCCCATCCCCTGAGCATGGGCTCTACCCAGCTGCAGCCCCACCCATGCTTCCCCTCCACACTGCTTTCCTACCTACTGCCCAGAGGGAGTTGACACTGGGGAAACCTGCAGCAGCAGCCCCGCCTAGTGCTAGCAGGGCTGGGTCCTTCCAGCTGCAGAATGCAGCATAATAGGGTATGTTGGGGGCAGATGTAGGTGCCATGCAAGGCAGAAGGGCTTCGTGGGGTACAACTCATTGAAACTACCTGGTGGGCTAAATCCAGCCCACAGGCTGTATTTTTAGCCTGCCCCGGATGTAAGGTGTAACAAAGCCCTTACTCTCTGGAAATAGATCTGTTTGTTAGGAATTTCATTGAGCATAGAAGAAATGGCATTTTATGAAGACAGCAGTGTGGCACTGATACTTTCAGTTCCTTTTATGGTCCTTACAGGAGTGGAGGTACGTTTATTTAGACATATCACTTGTGGAGAAGCACTTTAGCTGCACATTTTCTAGGAACGATAACTACGGAAGTAGTTTTTTTTTCCTGTCACATTAAACATACTTTTCAAGGATGATTTAAGGTGATCGCAACTGAGGATTTCCTAGATTCCTAAGTTGTGAGGCTTGTTGTTCAAGTGGGCACCAGTGGAAGGCAACAACTTGATCTTCAACTGAATGAAATTTTTTGTAAGCAAATTTTCTTCTTTGAAACTTAAAATGAGGCCAAGCTGTTGGAAGGCCATAGCATCTCTCTGCTCTCAGGATGGCTTTTCTATCTGTGATATCAAGACAGCAGACCTACATGATTATATTGCCCCAGTAAGAGACATGATTCCAATGAGTTTGCAAACTCAGTGGCTGTTCTGGCACTGTTTTCTCATCCAAAAAATAATCATACTAGCAAATTAAAATATATATTACAACACAAAGGTATCTTCAGGTCTGCACTAGACCACGTTTTCTGGGGCAAAGGTAAATTATTTCTGAAGATATTTTAAAGCTTGTCTGCATCACAGCAGCAGCTGGAAGGCTTGTACACATACTGTCTGCTTATGGATACACTAAGCACATACCACATATCACCTGTTTGGAGACGCACTCCAAACCAGAAGTTTGCCATTGGACTGCTCTGTTCATCTACAGCCACAATGGTTCACAGCCATTCTTGAGCCCTTGAGGAGGGACAAGCCTGGAGTAGCTTTACTCTAGCATACTTCTGACTTTGGAAGTAAATATGCAGTGGGACATACTTGGGTCCCCTAGTGGCAGGACTCTAGGTCTCCTGTAGTTTTCTCAACATGAGACTATCCTAACAAATCTTAACTCTTACCTTTTCCTGCCAACTTCCTTCCTGAGGAAGGAAAGTATGAATATCTACATTTTACTAAAGGAGATCCATGGGACAGAAAGAGAGGGTCCAAGAGTAATCCATTTTAAAAGTTGTGCTTTATACAAATAACCAATACCACAAAAAAGCACAAGACAGGAACAGAACTAGGACAGACCTGTGCTGGGTCTTAGGCTGATCCTGTAATTCAAGGAATGCAGTTGCTTCATAAACATTCCCACATATATAGGTCCCCCCCCCCCTCCCCACGACTTCATGTGTTCACCAGTTTGAGAGGTGGGCCTACCAGATTAGCCCCATTTTCAAAGACAACACAGTCAATCAAATAGATCTAGTATAACTTCCTAGAAAAAGGCAGTGTGGATGAGAACAATTGCTGTTATACGTGGGTCTTTGGCTTCATAAGGATTGACTTCATGGAACATTTTTTCAGGCCCTAACAAAGTTCTGGCCAGGGGCAACACTTAGGGGGTGCAGGCAGGTGCACCCACACCCCCTGTATGTGGTGGTGCATCTGCATCCCCCACACGTGGTGGTGCACCCCTTGCAAAAAGGCAATGCTGACACTGTCAATGGCACCTGCGGGTGATCGCCACTTGCCAGCCCACCACTGGCAGCACCTGTGGGCAGTCCATGATTGCTCCTGGCTGCTGCTGCCAGCAGTGCCTGTGGGTGGTGACTAACGCATGGTCAGTGCTCCACCCCACCCTACTGCCGACAGTGTCAGTGGCATCTGCTGGAACTCCCCACTTGCTGCTGCCAGGCTCCTGTCAACGCTGGCATAGCCGTGTCCCCCCAAGCCACTAGGGGCACGTGCCATTCATGGTTCTGGCTGAACCGGTCTTTTGTCTGATTTTGAGAGGATGCAAAACTTGATTTAATAAAAAAAAATGCTTCACCAACAGAAGAAAAATGTCACCCTCTAGAAACATAATATACCTCACATGGTTCAGGCTTAAATGTACCCCGTGCCTTAAAATAGTTGAAGTAACATACTGCACAAGTAGCCTGAAGAGCTATTTGGTAGGTCTCTTTCCCTCCTAACAATTTAGAAGTCTGTACACTTAATGAAAGGATCACAGCTGTCCAGCATGCTGCTTCACAGAGGCAGATATGAGCACGAACACTGCTAAATCCTAGATCATCTAAGGGGAGTGCAGAGGGTGAGATGCATCATCCCATACAACACAACACAGATTTTTTTCCAGGTGAAAAAGAAACTAGAACCTTTATTAATATGCTAGGGATCCAGGGTTGTGTTATTTATTTTAAGATCAAAGCAAAAACAAATGTAACTTTATTGGAATGTGCATTAATTTGCAATATCATACATTATGTATGAAAGACCCAACAAACCAGACAAAAGTGTCTTCAGTTCTGAAACCATTAGAATCAAATGTACATCTCTTTCATGAGAGAAAAATTAAGCCTTCCTGAGCATCATGGCAGAGCATCCAATGCTTCACTGGAAGTTATTTCCACACCAGAGTTGATGTTTCTAGCTAGAGTTAAAAAGAGTCTGCAGGGCTGTGAAATGGGAGCTACATGACAGGAGGTAGCCATCAGGCAGCAGAATTGAAGAAGAAAAGTCAGCTTGGTTAGTGGAACATTAAGACCATTAAAAAGGAGAGGGTCATTAACATCTGTGGAATGACGATGTTAGAAGGGATTCAGGTAGGTGATAATGAGCCATGAAGTCAATTGCCTCCCTCAGCACTGCCTGACTAGAAATACTGCTGCCTCTTCTAGGCACTTGGTTTTAAAAATTTGGGTGGAGCGGGAATCAAAGGAGGGTGCAAGTGCACCACTGCATGCCTTGCCCTGCTCCAATAAGGAATAACCATTTTCATGTTTTTTGCAGTTTCAGATACTAGGGGTTACTTAATGCTGCATCTGTTATATGGATACCTCCCATGATTTTTGCTTTATGTTAAAAAGTTCTTATAAGAAAGTTCAAATTTAAAAGCATAGATACAACCTTGATTTTCCCCATTTAAAAGTCCACCTTATGCATATGCATCATGATACAATCTCACTCTACTTAGTTATCTGATAGCATACTATTTTTTCCTCAGGACTTCTGCTTCATTCAGTGCACAAGATGGACACTGCTCACCTAATAGATAATACTTACTTATATCATAGTATCATAGTATCTAGGGTCAGAAGGGGCCTAGAGCAGGCCATCTAGTCTGACCCCCCGCCAATGGCAGGAACGAGTGCCAGGGTCACAG
>JAGPOW010002155.1:785560-798325 GCA_030014935.1 Caiman crocodilus | reverse complement strand
TGATGGGGAATCTGTGCTCCAAATGCTAATCAACCCACATTTACACACACCCAGCTCAGCATTTATCAGACCAGTTCTAATCTGGATTTACAAAGGACTTCGCCCCCAGACAGACACACACCTCCAAGTTTAATAGGCATCTTGGGCCTATTCCCTAGTCCCACTATGGGAGACCTATTTAAACTTGATTGACTAAAACTCAGTTGCCAGGTTAGGAAATGCTGACACAAGAGACTGAGTCAGAGGGGGTATGGGCAACATTTGAACAATGGTAAAGGGGTTCATCACAGTGTCCAGCCCATTGGAGGCCTGACCACAAGTGTTGTCACACTTTTCCCATGATGACTGGTGGAAGTCCTCCTGCCCAAAGGTTATAAACACTCCAATAATTGCCTTAAGTCTGTTAAAAGATTATAGTAAGATCTGGAAAAGTCATGCTAAGCTGAGGCTTGTTCACAACAAGTAAAAATTCAAAACCCTGATGCTGCAAGCTATTGTTTCTGAAGAAACCGCGAGATATCCCATCAGTATATCTGCTATCCATAGGAATTTCAAGTTGGCTCTCAAGTGTCTGGGTACTCCCTAACCTTATGTGTTCCCTGATTATCAATCAGTTCCTTGAGATGTTCCAAACCAGATAACCCCTTGTCAATAGAAAAGACAATGATTTACACTATTGAGAATGCTTTGAAACAGTTGAACTGAGGATATAAAAATCTGTAAAAAGCAGCAGTGTGTGTGCTGACACCACCTGCTGTTGTTCTCGGGATGCTGGAAGAACAGCTCCTCTCCCTTCAAGGATTGTGCTAGGAATTTTACCTAACAGCTTTGAGACCCAAGTGCCATGGACTGGTGAGATCTCAGAGCGCTCTCTCTCTCTCTCTCTCTCTCTCTCTTTTCTCTCTAGGCATAAATTTCTGAACCTGAAGTGTATTAGTTAAATTTGAGCTAAGTTTCCCCAAATACTAAGTGAAACCAAGGTAATACTGTAATTGTTTGTATTTTTTCTTTTGCATGTCTATTACTACTAGTACCATTATATATTTCATATGCTTAGCATTAAATAACTTTTATAGTCAAACTGGTAGTAACTGGGTATATTTTTCCTTCTCTGCTTCTCCTTCCTCACATGCTCTGCAGCAACTCTTCTTTTACCTAAGCTAAAGATCCCTGTGAAGTCCAAAAATACTCTGGGGTCTGCTCATCAAGGGGCTAAAGCTTGGGATGTGCTGAGTTTGAAACACGTAAGGGGATCAACTTGTACAGGCTGATTGACCCAGTTTGACTCAGACGTGCCCTTATGAACTGAATGCTGGCCCATGAGGGTGTCATCTGGACACCCAGCTGGATTCAGAGGGATTCTGTTCACCTGTGTGCTTGTGTCTGAGAGCAGTTATTGTTGCTCTGATGAACTGATTCTTAGTATATGAGAGTGTCAGCCTGTCCATGCTGATCAACCCAACCGGGGGTGAAGGCTTGCAGAAGGGAGAGATACAGCTTGGTATAGAAACACAAATAACACAAGCAGCACATTGACAGAGTTACCAAGACCCTAGAAATGTATCCCTAATAAATGAGCACAGCCCAAAGTAATGGGCAAATCTGGTAACAGTATGGTATAGGCTGGGATTTCTCTCCTTTTCCTTCCTTTGCTCTTTTTTCTGGCTGCTATGAGATCTCAAGATGCAATAAAGCTAGAAGTAGAGCACTTGTTTGGGGAGTTAAGAGGAGAGTATCCACACACAATGTCTGATCCAGAAGAATTGGTACTTGAGGATAACCAACTCAATTCTGGTAACGCTGGCTCCAGCAAGGATGCTAGTGTTTGTGTGGCTATTTTCCCATTTGATGCAGAGAATTTTTCAGAGGCATCGTTAGTGGTACCTGTACAGGGTGTTTAGATGAAAATGGCAGTTCACCCAGGTTTCACATCCATAGAGGAGAGTGGGGATAAGGACTGCATTGTAGACTTGGATCTTGGTGTTTTCTGGAGCTTGTGATCAATTGAAATATGATGAAGAAACTTCTCAAAGGAACTATTTGCACACTGGATTCTGTACTAGATCCCCTCATCAATATTTGCTTTCTGAGAGAGGTGGTTACAGAAGTAAGGGAAGTGCTCAACTACCTCCATGGCCTTTCCTTGATCATAATTTGAGAACAGGGTCAAATTCATGGTCTGGAGCAGGATGATAAAGCATTTTAGTTGCATTTTGTTGTGAGACAGGCCAAAAATTTAGTAGACTTCTGCAAAGGGACCCAGAATGGTCAGGAGCTTTTCATCTGTATGCAGAAGAATGGCACAGTTGTCAGTGTATTGAAGGTTGAGGATGGTTGTTTTGAATGCTTTGGTCTTTGACCAAAAAGGTCCTAAAGTAAAGAGCCCTCCATCCATTTAATATTCAATGTCAGTTCCAGAAGGAAGGCAGTCCTTAATGAGAACCAGAATGATGGTAAAAAATAATCGAGAACAGAATTGGGGCATGGCACTAGCCAGATCAGATGACAAATGAATGTCTTTGATCCACTACAAAGAATGGTTACAGTCATCTGGTCATGGCCTGAGGACCTTGGTGTATTTTTGGGGCATCCAAATTTGGCCAGTACTTTCCACAGAGTTTCACTTAATGAGGCCTTAATGAGGTCAGTGAAGGACATATATAAGTCCTGAGGTTGTTCCCAACACTTAGATCTGGCAGGACACAACGATTACGGCAATTGCTCTGAAGCAAGTAAGATTTGGTCTGAAACAACTGAAATTTCAGCAGGACTTCCTCAGCTATAAGTAGAAGACAGTTCAGAAGGTTGCAGGTGAGGATTTTCCCTGCTATGGAAAGAAGGGTGATCCCTTGATAGTTACCGTACACAGAATTATCGCCTTTCTTGAAGACAGTCACAATGTTGGTTCTCCTTTTCAACCCAATTTGGTGGCCAAATCTCTGAATCCAAAGTGAATTAGGAGACCCTTTAATCTGTCTGAATCAAATCATAGCCCTCTGAATCGATTCAGAAACATTCAGAAAGATTCGGCAGTTCAGATAAAGACACAACTTTAAATGTTTTTTCTACATACCTCAAGGTACCAGGTGTGGCTCGTGAATGCTGAGAAGGTGGAGTGAGATGGAGTGTCCCGCAGGAGCATGGGGGAGCTCCCCAGCACATTTGGCAGCAGATCCAGAAGTGTACCAGAAGCACTTGTGGTCCACTTCTGGGACCACTGGAAAGCACACAGGGGGCACACCCCGGGCCTTCTCCCTCAGCGACTAGTGCCTCCTGGGTCTGGGGATGGGGGTGGGAACTGGGCTTTCTCCTTGGCAGAACCAGAGGGGACACAAGAGAGAGGAGGGGGGAAGAGGAGAGGGGCCTAGTGTGCTCAGTGGCAAATCTGGAAGTGGATCGAAAGTACTTCTGGTCCACTTCCGGTTTCACTGCCGAGCACAAGGTGGGGCCCAGGGCTCCTGTGGGATACTCCATCCACCCAAGCATCGCAGTGTTCATGAACTGCACCTGGTACCTTGAGGTATGTAGAAAAAAACATTTTAAAGCTGTGTCTATGGCCGAATTGCTGATTCTCCAAATCAGCATCGAATCTTCAGATTCGGATTTGGACAAATTGAATCGGGGACAGCGATCCAAATCAATAAATTGGATCACTGTCCCCAATTCAGTCCAAATCCAAATCGAATATGGCCCATTTCACATACTCCTAGTAGCCACCCTCATCTAGATCTTTGTGTCTCTTCCCACCCTTCCAACTTTATATATTCTTTTACAAATCCTAGATGACTGGAGACTTATATCTTGCTGCAGATTTCTTCCATCTTTATAGCCATTGAAATCCTGATATTTTTTGCCTGATCTGCCATGGAGGACTTGAGGTTGGACCATAGTTTGTTTGAAATATCTCCTCCAGCCTGTTTGCCATGGGTGACCCTGTGACTCGTGTTCTAGTGATGGCTGAAACACCCTTTGGTGGCCACCCAGGTCCTGTCCTGCTCTGACTCTAGGTACCGTTTCTTTACTCCTTCCTGCTACACCTCTTTGTTCTTAGCAAAGTTTAGAATGGGAGGCTGCCCTGGAGCTCTAGAACAAGCTCCATGCTGGCCTCCTGCCAGAGAATCCCCTCAAACCGTGCTGGACTCACTACAGTCGTCACACTTAGCTGGCCTCCCAGGCCTGTATGTGCCCCCAGGACATCTATTGTGCTATGGGCTAATCACATCTTCCAACCTTCCCTACAGCCATGCCCACCCCTAACAGGTATTATGCAAGCGTGCAATCTCAAAGGTGCCAGGCCACCTCACAGGCTATATGTCCCTGGCCCCTGTCTCTACCCTACAAGGGCTCTGGGCCCTCTCTCCTTGACAGTGCCTTAAGCCTGGCTCCTAGCAGGGCTCAAAGCAATCATGTGACCCTCAGGGACTAACGGAACCTTCAAACCACCCCTATAGTTCCAAACCCAAGTCCAAACCACCAGTTTAAACCACAATATAAAGCATGAGCACCCTGGCTATAATGCAAAATCCTTATTTTGCTGGCTTGCATACCAAAAATCACCTGCATCCTGAGTCCCCACTCCCTGCAAGATCTGAGTTTCTTACTCTCCAATTCCTATTTTGTGCTTAGATTTCAGTGAGTGTTGCAGCTAGAGCCCTCTCTGCCGATTTCTTCCCTCTGTAGCTGTCAGAGCCAGACTGTCTATTCTGGCTAAGGCCCTGGCTTATGTTGCACTCAAGCCCTACTCATTTCCAGTCAGATGGCTTCCTAGCCCTGGCATACCTGCCTCTCCCTCTCCCTCTCCCTCTAATGGGCAGCTTGTTATTGCTACCTGGATTCCTATAGCAGTAGTTTTCTTGCTTAAGTAGGCTCTGTCCTATCATACTGTTTGTTGCTGTGCAACTAGCACAGCAATAGGGACTCTCCCTTTCTAGCCTCTGGCTGCCTATTACATTGCAGCTAATGTTTATTTGGCTGCCTGAGTGCTCTTTACCACTGTTTTAAAGTAACAGGAGCCATAGGCTCCCTGTTACAGACCTCCAACAAACAAAGAGTATAAAAATCCAGATGACATAGCTCTGAGGATCACTGGGACACACAAGTCTCTCCACCAGTACATGGTCTCAACCCATGCCGAAGCTGCCTCTGACAAACTTCTACTGACAATGTCCAAACTGATATGTTTCAGTTACTCTTTTCCATATTTCAACTCCTCCATGCTTTTAAAAGCATGGAGACAATTAGATCTTCTCAATTAATTGTTAAACGCTTTCATAATGTAGGGAAAATGTATTGTTTGGCTTAACATCATTCTTGTAAACAGTGAAATTAATGTATCTGAAACTTTTAAAATGGAGGGGAAAAAGAATTTCCCTGAAGCAGATAACATAGAAAATTTCAGCCTGAATGGTTGTAGCTTGGCAAGGTTATAAGCAACTGAAAATGTCTTGAGGAGGGTGTTAGGCATGTTCATTTTCTTGTGCCGCTGCCAGTTTCCCCTATAGCTTGGTTCAAAATATTAGAGTGTAGAATTTTTGCGTTTGCAATACCACATTTTATATTAATTTATTGTATATGTTGAAAATGATCATTCAAATGGGTCCCTGCTTTTTGCTGATTGCTGAGTTGATGTATAAGCTATGTGTCGCAGAGCACTGAGGTGCCCTGCTCCTAGAGAGGGGAAACTGCCGGGGAAAGAGCCCTAGCAGGGAATAAGGAGCATAGCTGTGGGTTGCCAGGGCAACCAGGAGATCAGCTAACTGAAAGGGGTAGGGCCTGGCTCCTATATAAATCACAGGCAGCAGGCCAGAGGCAGTTCCCTGCCAGCAGCCAGAGAGGCAGGAGCTCCAAAAGCAAAGCTGCGAGAAGCAGCCTGACTGCAGGTACAGCTTCAGCTGAGTAAAGGGTGGCAGCTCTAAGATGTCCGAGCAATGTTGTTATAGCCAGGCGGCTTATGTTTAAGATGTAGCTAAGAGGCTTGAGTTTGTGTTTTGCTTTGTTGTTACACCGGTAGTTTGGGTGAGGCTATAAGGGAATGGAGGAGGCCTCATAGGGAACCCACAGCAGCATGAGGACCCCAGCGCCAGTGAGGGCATGGCGAGCCCCAGAGAGGGGGTGCTGTTGAAAAGCCCCAGTGCAGGCATGGCGAGCCCCCGGGGAAGGGGGTAGCAGCGCGGTGAGCCCTGAGACAGGACGGCTTTACTGAGAAGGCCCTGAAACAGGGTGGCTTTACCGGGAAGGCCCAAGAGATGGGTGTGAGTGTTGACAGAGAGACTGAACAATGTCTATTCCAACTGCGAGGCTTGGGGTGTGTTATAAGGGGTGGTTGGAGCCATGCATAGCCCCTAAGGCTAGGGTGCCCCCAAAGCACCCATTTGCAGGACAAGACCCACAAGGGCTTGGGAGTACACGGGGAATGAGATCCCAAATAACCATGTCCAAGAGGGCATAAGGCAGCCTCCCAAACTGATTTAAACATCAAAGACGTGGCGGGCAAGAATCGGAGGGTGTCCTTGGACTGGCTTGGCATGGGGGAAGGGGCCTTAAGGAGATCACAGCCCTTCCTGGAGGACCCTGCCCCTGACACTGTGTCTCATCATACTTATGTCTTGAGCCTTCAGTACTTATATGCAAAACTCACTGTGACCTTAATATAAATTATTCATGAGCAAAACAACAGATCCATTGAAAAAAGGAGATTCTTCCTACTTTTCTGATTTTGCAAATTTGTGCAGAGGGAAAATATACTTAAAGCTTAAACATCAGAACAAAGTTATTTGAATACCATGTTGGTAAAGAAGAACCAGTGCATGAGACAAAGTAGTATAAGCATGCATTATGTAAGTAAAAGGAGGTTGTTGAGGGAAATTGTGTGAATACATGCTGTATCTTTCTTTTGTAATTTTCCTCTTTGACTCAGTTCTATTTTTTCTAAATACAAGAGTTATTTTAATTTAATTTAGAAATATATATACACAAAATAGGCAATATAGTTCAGCTTTTCAGTGAAAAGAGGGTCCACTGCTTTACTTCTTATGGTTTTGAAATCTCTTGTTATACTGGCGTAATAGAATTCTGAAACAAACATTTACAATTTATAAGTGCCTTTCTAGGATGAGATGGTAGAATAAAAACAGTTTTTGCAGGCTGTCCAAATTCAGGCATTTGAATGCTTACATAAAATATAGGGGAAGAACACTATTTAGTGATTGTAGCTTGTGCAATCACTTACAGATTTGCAAAAATGATACAATACTCCATCAAATCAAATCCTTCCAGTGAGACATATTGGTGGTAGTTTGTAAACCTAGGTTGCAGAAATATCAATTACTACAAAACATACAAGAAATGTCATGTGCTTTATAGTTATAAAGGCCAAATTTTACTCCAGAATACACACATGCAACCCCCCTGGAGTCTGAGAAATTATATGCACAAAACTAAAATGAACGTGCTTAGATATTTAGTAGGACCACTAAAATAACAGGAAGTGGATATTTGTCAAACAATTTAGTGAAGAACTAAAAAATGCATCTGTAACAGGGAGCCAAAGGTCCCTATTACTTTAAGGAGAGAGCATCAGATGGAGTTTCCTATGTAGGGGAGCCCAGAGTTGAGCAGCTAGCTTTCTAGGAGCTATACTGCTTCCTATCTGTCAGAAAGCAGGCAGCCCAGTAACAACAGGGTAGGAACTACCACCTGAGATGAGACTGTCCTGGAACTAGTGGTTCCACAGTGAGCAGCTAAGGGGCAGACATCTGGGCAGCCCTGAAGTGGAAACTTCAAGCAGCACAGCTAAGTTCTAGGGCTCTGCAAAGGTTTAGTAGCTGATTCAACTTGGAGGAGATTCAGCTCGATTCAGGGACCAAATCTCTGAATCCGAATCAAATTGGGAGACCAAGTAAAAGCTGTGAATCAATTTGAAGCATCCAAATCTATTTAGAAAAGCTTCAGAAAAGATTTAGCTGATTCAGAGAGACACTAAACAGGAAGCTGACAGCTGCCTCCAGCCGGTAATTCTGTTGGGGTTGGGGGAGGGGAAGGGAACGGGCATGGGGGAGGGTGGAATTGGACCTGAGACAAGCTGCCTAGCCGGGGTGCTGAGGTATGGTACTTGGAAAGGGGAGCAGGAGGGTGTGTGGGATGTGGGCATGGCAGCATTAGGAGCAGAGGCCCTGTCCTGCTGCTGCTTGCTCACCTTGGGTGCAGTGCGGGGAGGGGTGCAGCTCGCTCCAGATGGAAAAGGGCAAGCAGCAACAGATCACAGCCCCCGTGGCTCCCCCTGCCAGAGCAGAGGCAGCCACAGTTGGAGGAGCCATAGAAGAAGCCCCCATGGCTGTACTGCCTAGCCCCAGCCTCCTGGCTCTTTAAAAAAAAAAAAAAAGCCCCACGCTCACTGGCTGCAGGAGTGGTGACTAGGGTCTCTGAGGTCTCATGGCAGAGCCTCCCCACACAGTGCAGGGCAGTGCGAATAGTCCCCTCTGCCTGGCATGCACATGGCAGCTGCCTCAAGACACAGGTGCAGCATGGCTTGGTAGGGCACTGCATACTGCCTGGGAGCTGGGGCAACACCAGCTGTCAGCTGGAGCTCCCAGTTCAATTCCCCAGCTCTCTGATCATTCCGTCAGCTCTTCCTGGGGGGTATGGCCCCTGGATCTGTGTGCAAGTTTTCAGCAGGCTGCTGCTCCCACCTGGGGAAATAGTTCAGAGCCACTACCATCACCAGCTGGCAGCAGCAGTCTGCTGTCATCCTGCATCATCTGGGGGTCTATGCCCCACAGGAAGAGCTGGGGGAAAGATTGGGGAACTGAACTGGGAACGTTCAGGGACCTGAACATTCCTCCAGCCTCAGGTTTGATTCCCCAGCTGACAGTTTAATTCACCTGGGAGCTGGGGCAAGTGCCAGGCAGGGGGGCCATCCCCGCTGCCCCCTACTAACTGGCACTGCATTGTGGGGGCTCTGCCAGTGCCCAGAGCCCCCCACAGCTCCTGTTACAACTGGTGAGTGCAGGGCTTTTTTCTCCTCTCTTTTTTTTGTTTTTAAGTGCCAGGACTAGGCTGGGTCCTGGTGGGGGATGGAGCCAGCCAAGGCAGCCATGGTGGCTTCTCCTGCAGCTCCCCCTGCCCAGGGAGAGGCAGGCACAGCCAAAGGAGCTGCTGCAGCTGCCTGGCTGTGCCTGCCTCTCCCCATCTGATCCAAATCACCAAATCTCTCCAAATCAGCGCTAAATCTTTCAAAGCTGATTCAGCTGATTCAATTCAAGACAGTGATCTGAATTGAATCACTGTCCTTTGAATTGGCGAATCTGGATCCATACTAGGCTTATGAAGCTTCACCAAAATGGAAACCCAATGGAGTGCCACCTAACAGGAAGGGGTGGGGCTTGGGGAGGTACATAAGATCAGTGCCTGAGACCAGGAGTTCCTGGGTAAGATGGCTGCAGGAGAGGAACTGACAAGCACCCAAGCTGAAAGCTGCACGGAAAGACTTAAGGGGACTTGTAACCTTATTAACATAGAGCTGGGAGAGTTTTGTTATACAGCCAGTGGTCTTGTGTTTACATTTGGGTTAAGAACTGGAGAACTGAGTTGTGGCCATAGGGGTGGGGGATATGGAGGCTACAGAGGGGTGCCTGGTGGGCATTCAGTCGCAGACAGCCTAGCTTAGATTCAGGAACCCAGAGGGCTGAGGCTGGTGTACTGTGATAGGCCAAGGCCAGGAGGATTAAGGCTAGGGTCAGAGAACCCAGAGGGCTATGGTCTGGTGCAGGTCAAGGCTGGACAAGCCAAGGCCAACAGAAGTGACCCAGCCTGGGGTTAGGGACCTAGAAAAATGAAGGCTGGGACAGAGGCACAGCTAACTGTATGGAGCCATGGGCTCAGACAGCAGGAGGCTGAAGCCAGAGCAGGCTAAAGTCAAGTGGGACTAAAACAAGAGAAATAATTCCATCAAGGCTTGGCAGGACAGGGAAAAGGGAGAGTACCCTGAGAAGACAAGGGGGTAGGAGCTACATGACCACCAGGAAACATCACAATCCTCTTACAGCATCAGATAAATTATTTTATTGGATGCTATTCAATGAGCATGACTTTTTAAAAATATATATATAGTTATTAAAAAGATACCCATTCTGGGCATATGTACTTCAGTTTAACATAATAACAAAACTGATATGAAGACTGTGAAAAGAGCTTTATTTTGATTTGCTTTGTACTTAATAATTGTTAATTTCTGTTACCAAATATTATGATGAATTGTATTACTGTAGATGTAGGCTTCTAATCATGGATAGAAAGCCACCTATGCTAGACATTCTACAAACCAGAAGGTTATAAATCATAGAGAGGGTTATCTAGTCTAAGCCCCTGCTTGAGGCAGGATCATCTCTATCCAAACAATACCATACATATCTACTGTCTAATCTCTTAGCAAAACTACATAGCTGACCTGACACAACACAACACAACATATAAAATCCTAACAAGCCATAGGTAAAGCAGAAGGACCATGCTAACCAATGTTCTGTTGCTATAAAGGTTAATATGTACTCAAGAGATCCCAGAAACAAGACCATGCTAGATTGCTTCTCTAGAGGAAAGCAAAAACTGTCATGGTCCATACCAATCTGACCATGAGGTAAAATTTCTCTCCGTCCCCAAATATAGTTTGACCCTGAGGGAAGGAGCAAGATCTTCTAGCCAGGTACCTCTGGGTTTAAGTCGCAGCAGAAGCACTGGCACACTCAGTCTCAATCCCCAGCCTTGGCTGCACCCAGTACTCTTGAGGAAGGCTTAAGAAACCCCTGCAAGACAAGGATTTCTTGGGGACATCAGGGACCTGAAAAAGAATGTCTTACATTTGAAAGCTTGTTTAATGTTATCACAACTACATAGTTGATCCAATAAGTTATCACCCTGCAGCAGGGTATAAAAATGACCAAAAATAGATTTTATTATTGTAGGCAACTCATTGCCATACATGACAGCAGTATGTTTTAGGAAGAGGTGGTCAACCCATGTCAGAAAAGTTATGTTGGCAATCTGCCAAGTAGTGTGTGTAGTGGCCATATTGGAATCCAAGATGGCTGCAGTGAATTCATGTGTTGTCAATTCAGCCCTCATAGAGTTAGAAAAGTAATTCCAGTGATGAAACCAACATTGTGTGAACCGAAAAGATGAATTGTAACATTTCCAAATGGTAGCCATATTAGATTTCAAGATAACTGACACAGTAGCATATATGTATCAACTCAATGTAACTGAAAAGCCTAGTAAACAATACTCAAATACTAAAACCTCACAAATTCTATAACTACAAATTTCATAGAAGGCCTACCATAGGCAAGGTTCTTTGAGAGAGATCTTTTATTAGACCAACTGAGTAGCTGGAAAAAAAAGTTTTAGGCAAGCGTTCAGGAACAGTTACCCTTCTTCCAGCATTGGAAGTCTCTGCTGGTCTGATACACTTATAGCTTCCCTCATTCCTTGGAGTAAGAGGATGTCAGTGAAAATGTAAATAGGTAGAAATAACAAAGACAAAAGGTAAAGCAGGAAAGGGAAGGAAAAACAGGCAGGGAAAAAAAGGCCAAAGGGAGAAAGCAGTGATAGAATACATGGTAGAAAGAAGTTGTCAGTGAAAAAGGAATTAGTAGATCAGGAAAACAGGAATGAGGGATGCAGAAAGTAAGACAGGATGTTAGTGAAAATATAAATAAGGTAGAAATTAGAAAAACCAAAAGGCAAAACAGGGAAGAAATGGGGAAGAAAGCGGGGATGGGGAGGAAATGCCGAAGGAAAATATTAGTGATAACAGTACAAGGTAAAAGAGAGGCTCTCAAAGAAAAAGGAAATGGTTGGAAATCAGGAAGACAAAAGGCAGCAAAGAAGGGCAAGAAGGGAGAAGAGATGGGGGGAAAAAGAAGTATGTAAGAGGTCAGGTCAGACAGGTCCCTAGTGAATCAGATGTCAGCCAGGTTGTAATGCATCATAAATCCAATGTCTATACTGAGTCCATGACTTTTTCTATCCAGTAGATTTATGAAGTTAAGTTCATAGGCTTGTCTAGTAAAGGTGCTTTGCAAGTTCCTTTTGAAGGCTAGAACTGAGAGATTGGAGAGGGAGTGATTGTCTTGTGAGAAGTGTGCCCCACAGGTAGTTGGGTATTCTGGTCTTTGATAGATTTTTGGTGTATGTTTGTTCTTGTGCGCAATTGTTTGGTTTCTTGTACATATTTTCTATCAGGGCATTTGGTGCACTGGATGATATATAGGACATTTCTGAAGGTGCAGGTATAAAATCCAGGGATGGTGATGGTTCGGTTGTGGGGTGTAGTTATTGTGGGGTCGGTGGAGATGTGTTGGCAGGTTTTGCATTTCTTGTCCTGGCATGGTCTGGATCTATTGGAAATGGCTTGGGTCATAGGGAGTTTGCTTCTGATAATGAAGTTAGTGAGGTTTGGTGCTTGTTTAAAGGCTAAAATGGGTGGTTCTGGAAAGATCTCTTTCAGAATAGGGTCTTCTTCTAGTATGGGTTGCAATTGTTTGAGGATTTTCTGTGTAGGTTCCAGGGAAGGGTGATATGTCATAACTAATGGTGTGCGATTTGTGGGGGTTGGTGGCTCCTTCAAAACTGTGATCTCTGTCTCTGGAGGAGCGTCCTTGTTGGCTGAAGGCCTGTGACCCCTATGGGCCCCTGGGTCGTGGGTAGTTCCCGAGACGTTCCTTTACCCCTTTTTCTCGCCCGCCACGACTTTGATGTTTCGCAATATCA
>JAGPOW010002155.1:768480-785460 GCA_030014935.1 Caiman crocodilus | reverse complement strand
ACCGTCCGGTTCTCCCGTCCCCGGTGAGTCTGCTGCCTCTTCCTTCGCCCCCTGGGGTCCCTCTCGGGTCCCTAGGGACGGCCCGGCGCCGTCACAAGGCCCCTTTGAGATTTGTGAGGTGGCAATCATGGGCAAATTCAGTGGTACTGGAGAGCTTGCCTGTAAGTTACAGGTTTCTTGGTGTGTTTAGGGTGATTGCTGGTTCTGTGTACATATGTATGTTGGTCTGTGGGTTTCTTATATATGGTGGTTTGAATTTTACCATCTTGGATATTGATCATGGTGTCCAAAAAGGAAATGCTGGTGTTAGAGTAGTCAAGTGAATACTCTAGAATTGAATAGAAGGCCTACAGTACTAAAAACACATTCAGGCTACCCTACTTGTTCAAGTTGTAGTAAATAAGAGAATACATTTAAAAAAAAAAAATAGAATGCAGATAAGACAGATATGAATAATACATACATCAACAGTAATGAAACACACAGACATATGTTTGGCCCAAGGCAATAGGAAAATGTGATGGTTTAATTCAATGGTACTCTAATGATAATACAACAGTTTATATAACATTAATACAATGGATACTTGCAGTTTTTCAGATCTCTTTATCACTTGAAGCCCTTTTTCTGAATCCCTGTAATTATTATACAGATTACAACATGCTACGTCATAGCACTTGCACCCAAACTTGTGTGAGCGCGCTGATCCACAGAATTCTGTGTTGCACTTGCAACTTGTTATCCAAAGGTATTCTGCTGGTAATGGTTTGATAAGAACATAACCATCATTTTCAGCTTACCAACCACTCTAGTTAGGTGATGGCAATGGTGGATTAGGTTCAAGTGCACTTCACCAAATGAGACTTTGATAATTGGTTCTATATACATGGTGCACAAGGGGTCGTATGATGGTGGAAATTTATCCAGAGCTTCTCCTTGATGGAATAAATTCACCCTAACATCCAGATTTGTGTGTCTGAAAACTCTTCTCTGAGCTGCAAGCCAATGGCTTCCTCATCACTTATATGTGAAGTTATAACTACTTGTATGGCTTTACCAGCTGCCACAGATTTACATTTCTTTGGTACTAAAACTGAATAGCGGTCTTGTAGTAAGTCTAAAGTTCTTGCTTCATTTGCTGCAGTGTGGTCAGAGGACATTCACTTCCTTCATAGTAAATCCCACTATCAAGTATGTTTCAAACTGTACACATTTTTCTGTGCAAAGCCAGGATCTAGTTCATCAATTGCTTGATGTCACGCTCTTGCTTCAAGAGAAAGTGAGTGGAAACGAGAAACTTGTTGCTTCCATTGTTCCTCTCACTTGCATTCAGGATGGTAATGTGCCTCAACCACTATTAGATCTTTGACACCAAGTCAGCAATGCAACACTTCATTCGTCCCTTTCAGCTTGTGTATTGCATTGGCTGATTCAAACAACACTTGACACAGTCTCTTCTTATTAGAACCATTCTGGCAGAATATTCACATGTTCAAGTGAACTGCTGGAGTAGATGATTGGCTTGATACCCTAGTGTGTTTTTCACTTGAAGTTGTTTGTAGGGTTTCCCTTTCATCTTCTACCTTGCATGAGTTTCTTAAGTTTCTCAATATGTCATTTGTAAAAAAAAAACAAAAAACAAAACCAAAAACAAAAACAAATGAACAACAACAACAAAAACCATAGCAAGAACTGTGCCACAGATTGAAGCTTTTGGAATGTTGCAGCATAGGATCAACACAATGTGATAATCTGTCAAGAATACTGCCTAGAATTCAGGAACTGTCCTACCTTGAACAAGTACTGTGTCAGCGCATCTTTGGGTGCTTGCCACTTTAAGGGCCAGAGACAGGCAGCCAGCAGGTGCTTGATTAGGACGGCTATTTTAGGTCCCAGTGTTTATATGGCCAGGCAGCACTTTGCTGGCAGATGCTGAGGAAGCAACACCTCAGTTTCATAGTAGCTAAGGTCAGGAGGGACCTGAACAGATCATCCAGCCTGACCCCCTGCCACAGGCAGGAATGAATGCTGGGTTCACAAGACCCCAGACAGGAGATCATCCAACCTCCTCTTGAATTTGCACAAGGTAGGGGCCACCTTTGGTGGTGCTGGGGAGAAAAGAGCTCTGCCTATTTGCTATTAATTTCCCCTTGATGAGCTTATAAGCAGCCACCAGGTGCCCCTCTCAGCCTCCTCTTGCTGAGGCAGAACAGGTTCAAGTCCTTCAGTCTCTCCTCATAGGGCCTGTCCTGCTGCCCTCTCAACAAGCGAGTGGCCCTCCTCTGAACCCTCCCCAGGCTGGCCACATCTCTTTTGAAGTGTGGTGCCCAGTACTGGATGCAGTAGTCCAACTGCGGCCTGAGAAAAGTTGCACAGAGGGGGAGTATCACCTCTCCGGACCGGCTTGAGATGCACCTTTGGATGCATGACAAGATATGGCTGGCCTTGCTGGCTGCGGTCTGGCATTGGCGGCGAGGTAAGGGCAGGACCTGTAGAGGGGTTTGGAGGCTCCTGGTCCTGGGCATGACCTGAAACTGCACTCTGCTGGCTCCCACCATCTGGTAGGGAAGATTGGAGGGTAATGGAGCAGCAGGGCCAGGTACGCCCATTAGGAGGGACCTGAGCCCATCAGGGATATGAGGTCCCGGAGACTCCAGAGAGGGTAGTTTTTTGTGTGTAGAGTAGAAACAAAGGCTATCAGTAACAATATTGGCAGGGGTCTTATAGCTCCCGCAGGCTGATGACAGCATTTCTGGACATGTCAGTAAGTGATAGTTTTAAGGTAGTGTAACCCGGGTGGTATACCCAATGATGTATTCCCCTTTCCAAATGAAGGGAATGTTAGCAGGGGAGGTGCGCTGAGGAGTGAAACTGCCTGTGGCACATAGTTTCCCTCCTTCCCTTACAAAGCAAGGCCAGGACACGTGGTAAGGCTTAACTATGTACAAATTTAATAAGATATGAAAGTTATAGGGTTAACATACTTCTCCATAAGATATAGGAGCTAAAACAGCAATGTGCTGTTTTAGCACATTGCAAGATCTGTGAGCATTACAGGGCAATGTGAATACTGTATACAGGTGAGGAATCAAAAAGGGGATCAAAGCAAGAGTCTCATTAGAAGTCATGCAAATCTTATACTCTAATGGAATGCCACGTTATAAAATGTGAGGCATAGGGTTCACAAGATATGATGTGTGGGGCCCAGAGGGAATAAAGAAAAAAAACCCAATAAACTATATTAAAACAATAGCAATGACTCAGGAGGAGGGGACCTAGACAAGAGAAGGGGAATGGGGAGCATCAGATACCCCAACTGCTCATCATGGGAAAAAGATCCTTCTCCCCTGTGGGAATCCCCTTCCCAGGCAACTCACCACTCTTCCAAGGGCCTGAAGAGGCTGTCCTCATGATTTAGGGTGAGGTGTCACTTCCCTCAGCTGCTTAGGGGCTCCTGGCCTCTGGCCCTCCCTGTGCACCGCTCCATGCACAGTTGGCCCTGTCTTGCACCAGGGTTTGGAGACCCCAGCTGCCTTGTGCGGCATGGGGGTCTCAATCTGCTCCCAGATCCTCTGTGCACAGGCTGTGAACCACTTACTCTGCCTCCTGTAGGCCATTGGAGACCCAAGCTGCCTCTGGCCCCTTCCAGCTGTGCACCCAGCCCCATGCTTCCTTTTTATTCCCTCCAGAGGCTCTGCCCCCCAGATTGTAAACTGACCAATCAGAGAGGGAGGAGGTTAGTCCACTCTCAGGCCTGCCCTCGGTAGGGGCAGGGCAAGCCTCTCCCCTGCCGTCACCTGACTGGGGGGAACATCCCACCAATCCCTCAGAGCCCTTCCCAGCCAGCAAGTCCACCACCGTAGGATTTGAAGGCGATCACTATGACTTCTAAAATGCCAGGTCCTGTCTGCGTAATCATCTTTGTTGCTTCTCTGAAAGATCAAATCCTGGAACAATTTCACTAGCTCCTATTTGGGCTCTTCTCTGACACAGTGTTCAACTTTTATAATTCCAGTATATCATTTTACATTAAGCAGGGAGTAAAATAATGCTCTTTTGGTCAGTAGTTCAAATCCAAACTAGCTGTTTTGTTTAAAAAAGAGCCTTTTCCTTTATCTAGGAGACTCACAAAGGTTTCTCTTTTGTGGTGCTTTAAAAATCCATTTGAAAGGATTAAGCCAAAATCAAATACGCATTGCCTTGTGAAGAGCCTGCGATCGCAGCACTGCCTATCTGGCAATGACTAGAAATAGACATGGATTCAAAGAATATGCAACCTCCAGAACCTCTTCCCCTGGCTCTAATCCCGGGCACTCCTAGTAAAACAGGGGTCCCGACCTCTGGCTGTAGGAGCTGACTTCCTCTGAAAGAAGGAGCAGAA
Organism: Caiman crocodilus; assembly: GCA_030014935.1. Taxonomy (NCBI): domain Eukaryota; kingdom Metazoa; phylum Chordata; order Crocodylia; family Alligatoridae; genus Caiman; species Caiman crocodilus. The sequence goes on along the minus strand of JAGPOW010002155.1, from coordinate 781,079 downwards.
TCAGTCCCGAGAGTCTCTGCAGGACTCCCGCGCAATCGCATCCGGCTCCCAGCCGCCCCTTCATGGCTGCATCGGTCTTGGTCCGGATTTAGCCGCAGTCCAAGTGCCGCCAGGCCAGAGAGCAGAGCGCTGGAAGGAGACAGTCGACACCTCCGATGGCTCCGCGATACAGCGAGCCCGCTAGAGGGAGACTGTAGGATTTGGTGGCGCCGTGCGCGGCGCCCAGGGGCGGGGTGCGCGGGTCGGGGCGGAGCCGGTGACGCGGGCAGGGCCGGGCAGTGAGTATAGGCTGTGCAGTCAGGCCGGTGTCAGTCTGATGAAGATTGGCACGCAGGTAAGCTGTCATTCAGAGCGAGCCGCGTCGCGCCAGCTCTCGGGGCGGCCGGAGCTGCTCACAGATCTCGCAGCCGGGCAGGCTCCGGCCGCCAGCGGTGCTTAGCTGGGAGGTACCCGGCGCGGGCTGTGCCGCCTGGCTGGGGACAGGAGATGAGTTACTGCGAGAGCCGGCCGCGGCGGCGGCGCCTGGTCATGGCTTGCGGGCTGGGGGCGAGCCGGTGTTGGGCGCGGGACAAAGGCTCAGGGGTGCAGGGGGAAGGAGCAGAGGCGGCGGCAGGGGAAGCGGAGGGTGAGCCGGGGGGCGGGCGAGGAGGCCCGGGGGGCGGGAGGGGGAAATCTAGCGGCTGGAGGCTCGGCGTCTGCAAGCGGGGTGCGGGCATGGGGCAGAGGCTGATCCGGGAGGCGGCATCGGCCGCCGGGGCACCGACATGGGAGCCATGAGGCGGGATCGGCTCCCTCCCTGATGGGCCGCGGGAACTTCGGGCAGCCGAGCGGGGTGCGCAGGGCTGAGGGACATCGATCGGCCGTCTCGTTGCGTGGCAGCAGCCGGGCCAGGTGGGAGCGGTGTGGCGGCTGCAGCCCGGCTGGCCGGCGTGCGGGCTGCAGGCGGAGGGAGGCATAGGTCCGGCGGCCGCGGCGAAGTTGCTGGGCGGGGGCAGAGCTGGAGCCGGGCTTGGGGCCGTCCCGCCCGCATCCGCGAGGCTTTGGGCGGCCGGTGGCTTGGGCCGGTCGGGACCAGGGCGGCAAGCAGGGGTCGGGAGCAGGCCGGACGACGCTTTACAGTTGCCCGGCCCGGCCGTCCTGGAGCCCGCCTGCTATACGTGTGGGGCGGCTCCGTTGAGACCCGCCTCACGCCCCAACCAGGGACGCCTGTCCCGACGGGTCTGCACGGTCTCCTCTGCCGCGTGCCCGGGGATGGCCTTGGTCTTTCGTTGCGGAAGAAAGCAGCGGCTGGAGCCGCGAGCACCCAGCCGGCGGAGCGGCCGTGGGGCTCTCCAGTGCGCGCCCGGGCTGCCCCCTGGACGAGCTGTCGCGGGCTCCGGCTAGCTGCTGGCCTGATCGGGGCAGGGCCAAGGCTGACAGGACAAATCGCGGCCAGCGACCCCGAGGCAGGCGGAGGTGGGCGGGCGGGCGAGCCAGGAGCGCGCACTGCTCGGGACCAGCCGCCTGTGGCAGGTGACTGGAGAGCCCCATGGCCCCAGCGGCTCTGGGCCCGCGCGAGCAGGAGCCGGGCCGGGGGCCGCGCAGTGTCGCGGGACCGGCTGGCTGAGGTCGGGGATCCTTCACGTGCCGTGGGAGAGTCTCCTCTGCGGGCAGGGGTCTCTGCTGGGCCCTGGCGGCGCACCGCGGGGGCGTGGGGCTGCGCTGGGACCTCTCGTTGGCCTGGCTGCATTTGGCCCGGCGGAGCCTTCCCCGCAGCCGCCGGGGACGCTCGTTGCGGACCTGCGAGACCGGGGGACCGCAGGAGTTCCGGGCTGTGTCGGGGAGGCGACGAGCCCTCGTAGCCAGCGGCGGGCCAGCTCGAAGTCTCGGGGCCTAAGGGGGCCGCGACCTGCCCCGTCTCGGCACACGGAGCGGTGGCGATGCGGGGGCGGCGCCGGGGCCCCTCGGGTGCTGCAGGGCCGGACCTCATCCACCTCTTCTAGGGCCCGCAGTTCACAGAGCGCCGCGGCCCGGGCGTTCTCGGCCCCGCGCAGCCTCCCTGGCTCCGAGTGGGTAGCTCCCCTGCCCGGCGGGGCTCGACGCGGCTGCGGGAGCTGGAGCGGCTTGGGTCGGACCTTTGTTAGCGCTTTCTCCTGGCTGGGCGTTTGTGTGGCTGGATTTCCGTTGCCCCGGTGTAAGTGTCGCCTGCTGTATTGCTTGGCGCTGAAAACAACTCGGTAAGACTGCCTCTCCGTGCCAGGGTCTCTCGGATGCAGGCTATAAAACCGCTTTCTCGCTGGTACAGTTGAGAGGCCCCAGGGGCCCCATCGTGCAGGATTCGGCTCTGGGTCTGGTCCCTGCGGCTGTACCCCTCCAAACACAGAGATAGAAATGTTTGCTGGCTGCTTTTCAGTCTTCTTCTCCCTGCTTTAGCTGGCAAGAGGGCTCAATTGCAAACTTTTTTGACTTCAGACATTGAATTTGTAGTCTGCCCTGCTTGTGGTTTTGACGGCATGTCATAACTGTTTAATCTGTGGTTAGTCTTCTTTAGCTCAAAGCTTCCCCAAGCTGTGTTTGATTAAGTTTAGACCACTTGCCTTAAATTTCAGTAGCAATAAATTGTATAAACACATTTGAGGTAAATTAGTGATGAAATACAGATAATTAACATCCAGCTTATGGAAGATAAAGTTCTGCCTGCCCTGAATAAGAACAGTTGCTCTCATGGCAAAATAGGTAGAATGGTGCCAGATTTTGTACTGACAATGCCTGTTCTGCTGCCTTGTCCTGGTAATAAGCTGTGGGTAACTGGAGCTTATCCTCTTAGGAAAAATGGTGAACAACCTGACTGGTCAGTCTAGCTCTACTCTGATTTCAGGGAAATGCCAAAACCAGAATAGCATAAAAAGAAAGAAAAACAACTTAAACTTATTTAAAAATGCCATCAGTTATGATAATCTATGCAGTAAATAACACAAAAGGAGGACCTAAATAGGGCTTAAGCTAATAAGTGATTGTTTGTTTCCTCTTCAAAACAACTCTTTAGTTTTTTTTAATTCCCTTTTTATCAGCTAAGCTTCTTTCCTTATTATTTTTTTAAACATGTTTATTTCATGGTGAGGGCTTGTGTGTGTGCATGGATGAGAGGGTTGAAGGTGAAATATGCTGAGAAATGCTGAAGCCTTATTTTCCACGTTTGATGCATGATGGCTGGAGCCTGCTAGGAGATTTTATACATATATATACACATACATATATACACACACACACACACAAATACAATAAATATATATAAATAAAAATGTGTCATGCTGGGTGTTCTGGGCAAATAGGGGTATGACAGGGATAGGAAGGAAAGTGCTTTGGTGAAACAGAATGTAGAACAGGTTGTGGGAAGAAGGAAGAGTAACTTGACAAAGAAAGGAAAAGTGAATGGAAAATCAACTGAATCAATAGGCCCAAACACTGCCTGGCTTGTTCAAACATTTTTTCTCTTCCTACAGATTGAACTTCAGGTTACAGTTACAGTTTTAAAGGATTTTTTTTCCCCCGGCAGGTTGTGATTTTTTTAAAGGAAAATCAGAAATAACAGTTCTTGTCTTAGAGCAAGTTGTCACAACATGTCGCCTTGTGAAAAGAACATGGGAATGAGTGTAGTTTGTAGCACCCAGCTTCTAGACCACTTTTTAAATATTGTTGCTCTGATTGTTCCTGTTGTTCCATGAGTGTTCAGGCGTAGGAACTGAACTCACAGACTTTCTAGAGTTTAAAAATGTAAATGAACAGTTTAGAAGTAACTTGAAAAATCTGTGCATGCAGGGCCATGTGGGGTATCCTTCCTAGGGACTTAAATAATTCCCAGTGGTGGTGCTAGTCCAGGGTTTTTAGCTGTCCTGATTCATGAGGATTTTACAATATTTGTTATCAAACTTTTGATTTGATCCGAGTCTTGTCCTTTCCTCTTTGGCCCACTGCGGAGAGAGGTAGTTAGGTGTGTTAATCTGAAAACAGGGCAGGGTGGCACTTTAGGCTGCTTACAGATGTTACCCCTCCCCCCCCCAAAAGATGCTTTACTTTAAATTTAACATCCTCATGGGAGTAGCACTCTGTCAAATCTGATTGGTCACATAGCTTCTGCGCTTCCATTGATAAACTCTGCTTGCCTCAAGAAGTCTATGGACCAACAAGAGGTAAGGCACTCCTGGATCTGGTACTGGCCAAAGGGGATGATCTAGTGAGTGACCTGAGAATCAAGTGGAAGCTGGGAGACAATGATTATGAGTTGATCACCTTCCTCTTCCATAGCAAAGCTGTCAAATCAGTCAGCAATGCAGAAATCCTTGATTGTGGAAAGCTGATGTCATGGCGCAGGGTCCAGTAGGATGGCCGTGATCTCCCTAAGGCCGCCTGTACTGTGTCAAGTTGACCCCTCAACTCTCGCCCGCCACATCTTTGACAAAATATTTTTGGAAGGCTGCCTTTTATGCCTTCTTGCTGGACACTCAGATCTCATGGTTTCCCAGACCCCTCATGGGTCCCGCTTTGTAATGGGTGCTTCAGGGGCACCCTAGCCTTATGGGCTGTGTGGCTCCAACCATCCCTGTACCACACCCCAAACCTCCCAGGTGGAATTGATGTTGTTCGGTCTCTCTCCATGCTCTCCCTGGATCTCTGCAGCCCCCTCTCTCTCTCTCTCTCTGGGGCTTTTCGCAGCCTTCTCTCTCTCTCTGGGGCTTCTCCACAATAACGCTGCCCCCTTTCTCTAAGGGCTCACCACACCCACACTAGGGCTTCTCAATTGCTCCTTTTCTGGGGCTGGGGTAAGTACACCCCAACTGCTGTGCCCTCACTGGCACTGGGGTCCCCACACTGCTGTGAGTCCCCTATGAGGCCTCCTCCAACCCCTAATAGCCTCATCCAAACCACCGGTAACAAAGAACAAGCAAAACGCAAGCCCCTCGGCTATAACTTAAATGGAGGCCACCTGGCTATAACAACATTCCAGCCTACCGGGCAATAATCCATCCCTTAGCCATGTCAGACGCTGCTCTTTCTGGCAGGCTTCCTCTCTCTTCCCTGAGAGAGCTCCTTCCCTCTTAGCCGCTGGCAGGGGACTGCTAGCCTGGCCTTAGCCCCTGGGCTTTATAAGGGAGCCAGGCCCTGCCCCTTGGGGTCAGCTGACCTACTCTGGTTGCCCTGGCAACCAGCAGATGGGCTCGTCACTCACTGCTAGGGCTCTTTCCCTAGCAGTTTTCTCCCTTCTTAGGAGGAGTACACCTAAGTGCTCTGTGACTTTCTTAAGTTCAGGAGGCTGGTTGCCAAAGCCCTGAGAAACCATGATCTGACAGAGAGGGGAGTCCACAACAAGCAGTTGCTCCCTAAGGATGCAATCCTTGAAGCACAAGGGAAGTCCATCCCAGCCTGCAGGAAAGGTAGCAAAAGGGTTGGGCAGCCCCTGTGGCTAAATAGGGGACTCATGGACCTCTTGCATCTGAAAAGAAAAACCTGCAAGGGATGGAAGTCAGGTAACATCACCAAGGGGGAGTATTCGGCACTGGCCCACACCTGTAGAGAGCCATCTAGGAAAGTCAAGGCTAAAACAAAACTCAAACTGGCCACAGGAATCAAGGATAACACAAGGTCCTTCTTTAGATACATGGGTAGTCAAAAGAAAACCAAGGGCAACGTTAGACCCTTGGTAAACTAAATAGGGCACATCACAATTGACACCCAGGAAAAAGCTAATCTCCTTAACGATTACTTTGCATCAGTCTTCCACAAGCCCAAGGGGATCACCTTGCCAAACAAGATGCAGGACCACCAGGATATGGGCGAACACATGCCCATCATTGGTGAAAATCTCATGAGGGAACACCTTGAGAAGCTGGACATCCACAAATCAGCTGTTCCAGATGGAATGCACCCAAAAGTGCTAAAGGAACTGGCTGACATCATAACGTAGCCAATGGTGAAGGTATTTGAGAACTTGTGGCGCTCAGGAGAGGTTCCTGAAGATTGGAAGAGGGCCAACGTGTTGCCTATCTTTCAGAAAGGAAGGAAGGAAGATCTAGGGAACTACAAGCCAATCAGTTTGACCTCAGTCCCTGGTAAGATATTGGTCAGAACCAGAGAGTGATAGTTGATGGATCCGTGTCAACGTGGTGCAGAGCTCCATACTTGGACTGTTACTCTTTGATATATTTATAAATGATCTGGATTCGGGTATCACAAGCAGACTGACTAAATTCATGGATGAAACTAAATTATGGGGAAGCATGGTCAGACTAGAGAATAGATGGGATTCAGGCTGACCTAGACAGGCTAGCAAGTTGGGCAGATCAAAATCTGATGGGGAAATGCAAGGTACTCCACCTCGGGGAAGGGGGAAATCCACATACAGTGCTACACACCCTAACACCACTCCTGAAAGAGACTTGGGGGTCATGATTGATCCCAAGATTAACATGAGCCACCAATGTGATGCCGCAGCTGGCAAAGCAAACAAAACCCTGGCTTGCATCCACCCATGCGTCTCAAGCAAGACCCAGGAAGTCATCCTCCCACTTTACTCGGCCATGATGGGGCCACAGCTGGAATTCTGCATCCAGATCTGGGCTCTGCACTTTAGAAAGGATGTGGAGAAGCTTGAGAGAGTCCAAAGGAGAGAAATGCACATGATTAGAGAACAAGAGAACAGGCCTTATGAGGACAGGCTGAGAGGCATGGGACTCTTCATCCTGGAGAAGCAAAGGCTTGGGTGACTTGATGGCAGCCTATAAGTACATGAGGGGTGTGCATCAGGAACTGGGAGAATGTCTGTTGACCAGAACACCCCAACGGAAGATAAGGTCTAATGGTCACAAACTTCAGGAAGACCATTTTAGGCTGGACATAAGAAAAAACTTCTTTATAGTCCGAGTGCCCAGAGCCTGAAATAGACTCCCCCCAAAAGTGGTGCAATCACCTTCTCTGGACACTTTCAAGAAACACTTGCATGCTTATCTTGCTAGGATCATTTGACCCCAGCTGATTTCCTATCCCTTCGGCAGGGGGCTGGACCTGATGATCTGGCAAGGTCTCTCTGCTTCTTCCAGTAAAGTGTGTTTTGTTTTGTTTTTTTAACACCTGTAATCAGCCTTATAGACTAACTTGTTCTGATTAGAACTTTGCTTTTTGTGATTTCAATTTTGCAAATTCAGAAACAAGTTCTTTAAGGCAAAGTTTTCCAGCTGTTTCATGTTCTGTTGACATGGTGGCCAGTCCAACAAGTCTCTCTTGCAGCATAGAAGAACGAAGGTATGTCTTCATCAATTTTAGCTTTGAGAGGCTAGCAACAGAAACTGGGAGAGGCAAGAGAATGTGGAGAGCAATGAAGATGTTGGGAAAACTGTCAGTTTTTATGTTCAGAAATAAACTTTAGTACATCTTGAGGTGTAAGATGTTTGGAAGTTGTCGTGAAATAGCTTGCAGTTCAATGCACAAATCTGCAGCATCAATATCTTTAGAATTTCCATGCTGTAATGTTGACTCTAGCTTCAAGCAATGTTCCCTTATCTGTGTTGATGTCTTATTTTACAAACTGTGGACCTCGTAAAGGAAACCAAAGACTGAATCATCTTTAAGTAAGCTGCCTTCATCTTGATGTGGGTGAAATATTTTAGGAAGGAACTCTCTTGCTTTGCTTGTTCTTTTGCCTGTTCAGCTTTTCATTTATGATACTGAGCTCCAGACCCTTTTTTTCTATCTGCCATGGTACCATTCCCCTGAAACAGATTGATTGTTCTCTATATTGATAATTTATTTGAAACAGTTTAAAACTAAGTACAGTTTCAAAGAAAATTCTGACTGTGATGACATTATTAATGTGGAAAATTGATTAAATTTTCATGGAAGAAATATGGCTAGGCACTGCCTAAAGTATCTTTATGGGTGAACTGCCCCTGCAGTCAGGGAGGTGTTTGTTAGGATGTATGACTAAGGTGTAAACATGGTAACTGGTTATCTAATGTTGGTTAAGACTGCGTGGTCAAGCAGATGTCTTCTTATTTATTAAGGAGCTTTTAAAACTCAGTATTATTTCTTGTGTACAGTACACTACTAACTGACATCTTTTATCTAGTAGGTAGCCAGGTTCCTGCAGCAAATTAATACTTCCTTAGCATGGTCCTCCATATGGTAAATTGTCGTTGTCCGTTGAGTAGTTATGTTTACTTATATCACATATCCTGTCAGATTTCTGGGTCAACCAACCTTAAATGTTCCATACACACAGTCATACAACTGTTTCCTTACACAAAGATACAGGCGTTTATATAATTAACTAATTAAAGAATATCTTTTGAACTTGCTAGCAATTAATTAGTGGTCATTCTGCATTAACACACATTCTAAATGCCTTAGTATCTCTCACATGAGTATCCAACCATAATATGTACACAAAGACTTACCCCTAGCTCGACTTACTTTCAAAAAAATCACATGCATTCTTACAAGAATGTAACGATTCAGCAATCCTACTCCAACCATTTCTAGGCTTAAAATTGAGAATATTAAACATGACCACTCAGGTGTACCTACGATAATAACTACATATACATCAATTTTACATCATATAAATTAAATGAGATCTACAAAATCGAACCAAGATATTCCTTTCTTGAAGCCCGTTTCCTGAAGTATGGACACAATACATATCTGTACCTAGAGTTGGCATATTTTGGTCATCTTACTCTTAACAAAATCTTAAACACAGCTGACGAAATCTAGGTTGCTTTAGATTTTAAAAAGGGTGGTTGGAAGGGAGAAAGAAAGTGTAAGAAAACAGTGCTACCAGCTGTAAGATGATATAGGAGTAGGGGTTCATCTTTTAGGATGACACCGTGGCATGGTCTGATCATAAGTCTGCTTGAGAGTTGAAAAGGTAAGGGTCACGAGGGGAGCACAAGAGAGCTACGTGGTGCACTTAAAGCCATGTCCAATCCCTTAATGTAGCTGTGTGGAGGCAACCAAGAGTTCTAGTTGTGATGGTGGTCGATTCTAATGATCTTTCGTCTGAGATCTTTTCAGAGATCTTTTTCCCCTTACCAAACCAAAGGTCTTAGACCAAGGTGAAGCCATAGCTGGCCGGGACTGTTGTTTAGAATGATGTTCCTGTTATTTTGCTCTGCATATAATTTTTGCGCCCTAGGTGACTGTGTAGTTCGCCTAGTGTTTGGTTTGACCCTGCTTGTTCACAAATCCAATAGCCTACTTCATCAGATGCTGTGAATGGACTTGAAGAGAGCCAGGGTACTAAATAGGAATTAAATAATTGAAATACAAAAGCTAAGGAAAGGGGGGAGGGCAGAATAGGTTGAGGGGGGTACTGTTAAGAAAGGTGAAGGTATGTTGAGACATCACCCATTGAGGGGTATATGGGTGATAACAGCTAAAAGGATAAGAATCTATGTTCTTTTTTGAGACCATTCTTAACACAATCCAGTCTGCAGATGATTCTTGTTCCACTATTTCCATTGAAGTTGGTTTTGTTGTTTAAGAACAGCTACTCTAAAGTCACTAATGAAATTTCCAGGGAGGTTGAAGTGTTCTGCCATGGGATTTTGTATCAATTGTGAAGCAGGGTACAGGACTCTGGAAAACAGACATGCTCCTCTGGTGCTGTTTCCAAAGTCACAGTTGGGACCTCACTTAATTTTGAATTTGAACAGGTCTTATAGTAGAGTTACCTTCTTTTCACAGTTTGATTTTTGTAACCTGTTGTATTTTTGTGTATTTTTTTCTTGTGCCAAGAACTGCGGTACTTTCAAAGTCCTCTTTTACATCTAGTTTTGTAGCTTAGATAATTCTGGCTTCATGTTTTAGCATAAGGGCCTAAATTCTGATTTTTTTTTTTTTTTTTGCTATATCAGGATAAAACCTAGAATAACCAGTTTTGAAAATTATTTTTTTGGGTGTATACCGGAGAGAATTTGGAGTGGTTGAGCGCTAGTGACTGACAGTTTCTTGAGGCTAGTTTAAAAAATGTATGCTTAAATGATACAAAACTTGAAAAGTATTAACGGCACCAATAACTGTTGTCATAAAAGTTCAACTTCAGTATAATTTGCTTCAAAATTGTTGTTTTGTGGACCCTTTTTGTTTGGGTTTCAGTAGAGTTGGCCTTCTCTGGTTTTTGGTTACATGAAGCTTCTATGAAGGACCTTTCTGCTAAGACCTATCTTACTAAAAACACATCTCTCCATGTAATAAGAAACCCTAAACCAAGCAGGATATTTTAAAACCAAAGCAGCAAAGATTTAGATTAAGTCTCTTCCAAATAATTCCATTCTGTTATTATTTTTGGCTGGAATGTGGGGGAAGGCAGCTGTCTCTGACATGTCTTGTGAGAGTCAGAATGTAATGTGGGGTGGAACTATGATACGTTTTTAAATAATTATGCTGTTTTTAAATAATTAAATTGACATTTAAATCTAAGTAGTTCTTAGATTCTTGGTCCTGGTATGAAATGTATTTTAAATTTGCTCTTTGATCTTCTTTTGTATTAGGGAAGGTTTTAATGCCAACCTTAGGTATAAACAAATAAAACCTTTTAAAAATTCTATTTGCACACTCCAGTTTAACTTTATTTCTGCATTTAACATACTTTGTTCACTAGAACTTAGTTTTGAATGTTATCTTATTTACCTGAATTTCAGGGTTTAGTTTTCTGTTTTCATAGCTCACTTTAAAAGGGGGGTTTCTTGTGCTGAATAGGAAGAGCAAAAAGGTGAAAGAAGGGTGTGCTAACAAAAACAGAATGCGTTTCAATACGGACAAGTGCAGGGTGCTGCACTTATAAGATATAACACACTTATAAGATGGGAAACTGCCTTCTTGAGAGCATGGAGGCAGAAAGGGATCTTGGAGTCATCACTGACTCCAAGATGAACATGGGCTGACAATGCGAGGTCACGGTCAGCAGGGCTAACCAGATCCTATCGTGCATCTGCCACAGTGGTCACAAGTTGGTGGAGAGTAGGTTTAGATTAGACATCTGCAGAAACTACTTCACAGTTAGGGCAGTTAGGATGTGGGACCAACTTCCAAGGGAAGTGGTGCTGCCTCTTACCCTGGGGGTCTTTAAGAAGTGGCTCAATGCCTACCTGGCTGGAGTCACTTGAGCCCAGTTTCCCTCCTGCCCAGGCAGGGGGTCGGACTTGAAGATCTACAAGGTCCCTTCCGACCCTACTTCTATGATTCTATGATATGGTTCTATGAAAGTGTCATTGATGAATGCCTGATGTGACTACATAGTTAAGGTTGTAGCTGAATTTCCATTATTAGCCTGACTTCACTATTCTCCCCAACTCTTACATCTTCTCTTTTTTTTCAACCAGAATATCAGCCCTGCCACCCCAAGGCTGGAAAAGGAGGAGCCTGGAGTTCCTCCTGGCTGCTGCATGGGGACAGAACAGTACTAGAGCAGCCCTGCATCAAACTGCTCCCATTGGGAGAAAATGTTCTCCTCACAGGTGCATTCAAATGTGCAGTTTGTAGTGCCACACACCACATGCAGTGCACATTAAATCATGCATGGCACTGCTAATTTTCAGTGTGGGGGAAAAATTTGCTACCAGGATTTCCTGGTAGGAAAAAAGTATCCCCGGAAAAAAGCAAAAAAAAAAGTATGTGAAAATAACATGCTCTGGGACAAACGTGGAGATGGGGGAGCAGACAGGCCAGAGACAGGAGAGTAGGCAGCCCTGAGCTATCTGCTTCCTTGTCTTCACATGCCATTCCCCAGCTAGTTGGGGTACAGGGTGCCTTAGGACAGGCACTGCCTGCTAGCTAGCCCCACACTGAGGCACCAGCCAGGTTCTCTTCCCCCTGCAGCACATGGAACCCAGCTGCGAGGAGCTGGCATGGTTTGCAGCAAAGGGCACGTGCACAGGTTTGCACTGCAGCACAAAAGTAGTGACACAAATTTGTGCCACTATTAATTTGTGCTGCAAGTGTTACCAGATTTGCCCATTACTTTGGGGTGTGCTCATTTATTAGGGATACTTTCTAGGGTCTTGGTAATTCTGTCAGTGTGCTGCTTGTGTTACTATACGGAGGTGTATCACTCCCTTCTGCGAGCCCTCACCCCCGATGGAGCTATCTTGCAGGACTCAGTCTCAATGGGGCTGGGTTCCTCCAGTCACCAAATCAGTCATACGCACAAACACACACAAAATTAACGTGACATGCCTAACCCAGCCGGGTTGATCAGCATGGACAGGTTGATGCCCTCATATGCCAAAAATCAGTTCATCAGAGCAACAATAAACTGCTCTCAGACACAAGCACACAGGTGAACAGAATCCCTCTGAATCTAGCTGGGTGTCCAGCTGATTCCCTCATGGGCCAGCATTTAGTTCATAAGGGCACGTCTGGGTCAAACTGGGTCAGTCAGCCTGTACAAGCTGATCCTTATGTACTTCAAACTCAGCACATCCCAATCTTTGGCTTCTTGATGAGCAGACCCCAGAGTATTTTTGGGATTCACAGGGATCTTTAGCTTAGGTAAAAGAAGTGTTGCTGCAGAGCATGGGAGGAAAGAGAAGCAGAGAAGGAAAAATATACCCAGTTACTACCAGTTT
>JAGPOW010002155.1:744591-768380 GCA_030014935.1 Caiman crocodilus | reverse complement strand
GAGAAGGAAAAATATACCCAGTTACTACCAGTTTGACTATAAAAGTTATTTATTGCTAAGCATATGAAATATATAATGGTACTAATAGTAATAGACATGTAAAGCAAAAACGCAAGCAATTACAATACTACCCTGGTTTGACCAAGTATTTGGGGAAACTTAGCTCAAGCTTAACTAATACAGTTCAGGTTCAGAAATTTATACCTAGAGAGAAAAGAGAGAGAGAGAGCGAGAGAGAGCTGGGATCTCACCAGTCCATGGCACTTGGGTCTCAAAGCTGACAGGTAAAATTCCTAACACAGTCCTTGAAGGGAGATGATCTGTTCTTCCAGCGTCCCAAGAACAACAGGGGATCATGTCAGCACAGGAGCTTTCTTCTTGAAGCTACTCCACTGCTGATTTTTACAGATTTTTATACCCTCAGTTCAGCTGCTTCGAAGCATTCTCAATAGTGTAAATCATTGTCTTTTCTATTGACAAGGGGTTATTTGGCTTGGAACATCTCAACAAACTATAATAGATAGCTTGCAGCATCAGGATTTTGGATTTTCATTCGTTGTGAACAAGCCTCAGCTTAGCATGACTTTTCCAGATCTTACTATAGTCTTTTAACAGACTTAAGGGAATTATTGGGGTGTTCATAAACTTTTGTGGAGAGGACTTCTACCAATCATCTTGGGAAAAGTATGGCAACACCTGTGATTAGAGCTCCAATGGGCTGGATGCTGTGATGAATCCCTTTAACATTGTTCAAATGTTGCCCATACCCCCTCTGACTCGGTCTCTTGTCTCAGCATTCCCTAACCTGGCAACCGAGTTCTAGTCAATCAAGTTTAAATAGGCCTACAATAGTGGGACCGGGGAATGTATGGCCCGAGATGCCTTTTAAACTTAGAGGGGTGTGTGTGTCTGGGGGGAAGGGGGGATTCCTTTGTAAAGCCAGATTAGAACTGGTCTGATAAATGCTGAGCTGAGTGTGTGTGAACATGGGTTGATTAGCATTTGGAGCACAGATTCACCATCATGTAGTGCTTCCCTGCTTCTCTGATCCCCAAATTCACTGCAGTCTTTGCTTCAGGCTTTCTGTTCTCCATCTCTCATGTAAATGAATGGTCATCTGGTTCTATCTCAGATGCAAATGAGACCTAAGGCAGTTGTTTCACTCTTGTCACCCTTATCTGGAGGGTCTTAGGTGTGTCTCTCACTGCATCTTAATCAGTTTCGTTTATGTAGCGGAGGGGAGGGAGGAGGCTGAGTCCTTTGTGAGTCAGACAGGCTGTGTTCTGTGCTAGGTTTGCCTAAGAACACAGAGCTGAGACATAACACAAGCGCATACCCTTGCTTATCTGGATGTACCCCACAGGATCAAAATTGCTCCTAACACGCGCTCATAAGACTCATTCCCTGCCACATTTTAATACACCTTAAGTTACTGTGTAGTAACCGTAATGTTCAGTAATTGCACATGTAGTCATATGTTGTCTGTATTGGGATATAAGACTAAGATGTGATGTGATGTGATGTGAAATAAATGGTACATGGTTTATTGGTGGTGGTGGGGCTAGGATGGGGTACACTGTGGAGATAGCTGCCTGGGCTCAGTCAGACTGAGTTTCTCCTCTTTTTCCTGCCATGACAGTGATGCACATGCCATGCACAGGAGATTCTGCCCCTTCCCTGTTACCAAAACCCCAGAGCTGAGGTCTTCCCTGTTTCTCCAAGCAGTATTTTTTGGTCTTTTACTCCTGAAGCCCAAAGTTAGTGGGGAGGAATGATTTTCAATGCAGCAGAAAGAAATTGGGAAGACATTACCAAATGAGGACAAGGGGAACTTCCGTAAGTGAGGTAGTGCAGTGGTGCTCAGGAGGTGTGTTACTAGACAGGGATGTTTTCATGGTGTTTCCATTGTTGCCTCCTCCTGGCTGTTTGCTGTGTTGGTTAAAAGGGCAGTGTTGGGTAAGACTTCTGCTTGCCAGCAGCTGTCAGCTCTACCAAATATTTTATTGTCTACCCTCCTCTGAATGCAGCAGCTGCATCCCTTTGCATTACTTGCACAGGATGTTTAGGCTGGTAAGTTTATTTAAACATGGATTCCACAGGCCCTTCCCTAACTTGGCCTCTCTGGCTACACTGTTCAGGCTTTTGGGGAGGGTTCCCTCCACAGAATGCTTAATCTGCCTTCAGGGTTTTGCTCTGGGGTGAATTCCATCTGTATCAGATGGAGAACTTCCATTTTTTCAGTGTTGCAGTCAGTTAGCAGCATCAGATTAGTTTAAACAAAATTAAAACATTCAAGACCCTTTTTAGAAGTAAATTTTAAATATTTTAGTTCTTTATGCAGGCTGGAAATTTTGCTTTTTTGTTGAACTGCTCTACTTGGCTCTCATTTGGCATGCTGTCACTAGCAAAAGGCTGAGAAATGACAATTGTTATCAGCTGACCCACTTTTCAACGCTTCATCCACATTAGCTTCTTTAGCTTCAATGTTAATTCCACACTAAATGATCTGACAGCAGCTTTCACATCACATTCAACTTTTCTTGTGCAACATACCCAGGTTTGTGTTGGGTGAGTGCTTAAATAGAGATGTGGCTTGACCACAGATGAGAGAGGTCAAACAGTAAGATGTATTTATACCATCAGGAACAATAGAACAAATATTCAGTAAAACTTAATGCCTATGTTGACTACAGCAGAGTTTGTGCACGTGAAATACATTTAGCTAGAGTCTTTGTCAGCCAAATCAGAGATCCTTATGCAGCAGGTAGCTCTTGCTCCATCCTGCAGGTTTGTGAAACCTCAAAGGCTGTATGCCCTGAAAGCAATAAGCAGGAAAAATCAGGGCTTGATGATGTTGGGGATTCTGCAGTCACTGCACTGGGCTCCATAAAATTGTTTTCCTGGAACTGAAGCATCATGTCCTCTGCTGTAAAGATTATAGGAAACTTGTTGATTAGTGGTCTGTCAGAGTTCACAGGCCCCTTCCAACCTCTGTCTGATGAAGGTTTGCTGATGACAGGTTTGCTGATGACACTAAGATGTGGGGCAAGGTGGACACACTTGAAGGGAAAGAGAGACTGCAACTAGATTTAGACACTACAAAAGTGGGCAGGTGAGAATAGGATGGGGTTCAACGTAGACAAATGCAGGGTGCTGCACCTTTGGGAGAAGGAATCCACAGCATACATACAGGCTGGGGAGTTCCCTTCGTGAAAGCACAGAGGCAGAAAGGGATCTTGGAGTCATTATTAACTCCACAATGAACGTGAGCTGCCAATGCCAGACCGCAGCCAGGAAGACGAGCCATACCTTGTTGTGCATCCAAAGGTGCATCTCAAGCTGGTCCAGAGAGGTGATACGCTCCCTCTATACAACTTTGGTCAGGCGGCAGTTGGAGTACTGCATCCAGTACTGGGCACCACACTTCAAAAGGGATGTTGCCAGCCTGGAGAGGGTTCAGAGGGCCACTCGCTTGGTGAGAGGGCAGCAGGACAGGCCCTACGAGGAGAGACTGAAGGACCTGAACCTGTTCAGCCTCAGCAAGAGGAGCCTGAGGAGGAACCTGGTGGCTGCCTACAAGCTCATCAAGGCGGATCAACAGCAAATAGGCAGAGCTCTTTTCTCCCCAGCACCACCAAGGATGATGAGGAACAATGGTCATAAGCTGCTGGAGAATAGGTTTAGGTTAGAAATCAGAAGGCAATATTTTACAGTTAGGGTGGCCAAATCTGGAACCAACTTCTCAGGGAAGTGGTCCTCGCCCCTACCTTGGGCAAATTCAAGAAGAGGTTGCATGATCACCTGTCTGGAGTCTTGTGAACCCAGCATTCATTCCTGCCTGTGTCAGGGGGTCAGGCGAGGTGATCTGTTCAGGTCCATCCTGACCCTAGCTACTATGAAACTATAAAGTCAGGCTATGGAAACAGCCTCCCCAATATTTATACCTCCTCAGTATTCATCATGACTACCTAAATAAACCATAGGCTGAGTTGTAATGGTCACAGACAAGGAGCTCAGGATATTAAGACTCATGTCAACCCTTATTCTACTACAAGGAAGGGGGAAGAGTGGCTAGGAGCAAACAAACCACTGCTATCCTCCATAGCTATACTATGACATTAACATGTTGACATTTTATTCAAGTAATTATTAATGTGGCTACTATGATATCAGGCCTTAGTTGTTTTAAGCATTGAAGTCTGTAATACAGTGGTTTAGACAGTTCTCCCTTATTCTGCAGCTGCAGAAATTTGTTAGCCATAGAGCTGAGTGCCATGCATTTCAGATATTGGAAGGCCTTATGCAAGGGACAGATTGAATTTATCACAGGTTATGTGTGATCTCAACTATTGTATTTTTATCCATAACAGACCGGAATAATCTTCTTCTGATACTGTTCATGGAAGGGGAAATTATGCACAGTTATAGCATCTCAGGCCTATGAAATTTCAAAAGAAACAAAGCATAAATAAACTGAGAAATATGAGGTCATCTTTCAAGTCTTCACTCTTTGCTGACATACAAGATGGCTGCAGTTTTCTTTTCTTTTATGCTGCACTATGCATTTGACCCCACCAGGATAGAAAATGTTTATCTTAAGGTTGGGAGAAGGAGGATGGCAGAACTGTATGACATTCTTCCTATAAAACCAACATTCATGATATATATCACACATCCTTTTTGGGTGATTACAAAACTTACCTTATGTGATTTTATGAAGTAGGAATGCAGACTGTTTACATAATATCATGTAGAAAGTAAGTTTGAGATGCTTCACACTCTGACATACATATTACATGTTATCAGATGCTCCCACTCTAAATACATACATGGTGCCATTCTTTAATATGTGTAAGACACAACACAGTGGTGCTGCAATTATCATAGTTTCCGGTGTATGATTTCAGCCTTTATTTATGATAGTAGACATTTTTTGCAGAAAATATTTCAAGGTAATCCATTATGGAATGATCTATCAGATTATCCAAAGATGACAGTTTCTGAGCACAAGCGTAAATATGCTTTAGATAATGTATTTCTATATTAAGTAACTATCTGCAAAAGAAAATATCACAGGTAAGAAAATTACGCTGGGAGCCTATTGTATATTCTGAGAGCAGAATAAAGTGTCTTGAATCAACAAAACCCATATAAATCTTGTTCCAGATGCAGGGCTGGCTTTTGGTTGAACAGTGACCATCGAGTTCTGGAGTGCAGCTCCAGAGGGTGAGATTGGTGGTGGTGGTGGTATTTGTGAAAGAGTGTCATCTGGAAGTTTAGCAGTCCTCAGGGCAAGTAGTCATCCAGGGGTCGTGGCTTTCTCTGTTTAAAAATCCCAAATTCTCTGGTCAAAACACCCCAAATCTGCATTTTCCCACAATTAAAATGAAACACCACTATATATGTATAGGTAACAGTTGAACACAATGTGTTACTCATATATTTACAATTTTAAAGTAACTTGGAAGCCTACCAGTGCCTCAGTCATTTTCATAAAATAAATTCTAAATACTTATATATTTTGGCATTGGATTTTACTTTTTTATCATGGAAAATCAGGGCTTCCCTTCTCCCCTTCACTCACCAGGATATCATGTAGAAAGTAAGTTTGAGATGCTTCACACTCTGACATACATATTACATGTTATCAGATGCTCCCACTCTAAATACATACATGGTGCCATTCTTATGCTGGTGCCCTGCTCCTACCCATGAAGTTGTTCCTCAGTCCATCCCACAGCCCTGCTAGTGTCCCACACCACAGTCCCCCCACCTCTCCAGCCCTGCTGGTGGCCCTCACTTCCAACCCACAACCCCTTACTCCCACCAGCTGTGCTGGAGGGGGGCCCCAGCTGCCAGGGCTACAGGACCATCCTGAATGCTTCTTGCTCCATGGGTTCCAGCCATAGACGGGCTGTGGTGCCTGAGCCCTGGCTGCCACGTGCATAAGGTGGTGACTGCTTTGACTGGAGAAGAATGCAGAGCCCAGTGCCCCCCTGTAAACATGTTATCGCCACCCCTTCTGCTGCTGCCAGGTGGGTATAGGAAGACTCTCTTCACTTTTGAAGAAAAAGGTGGAAAGCATCCTGTGTCAGCAGTTCATACATTTTCTAGGAGGAAAAGTGAAGAATAGCTTTTATTGTAGCAAATAAGAGAAGTTAAAGAGACAAAAATTCCTGGGGGAATATTCAAATGGCCAGAATGCTGGAGTTTAAATCTATTTTTGGGAAGTGTTGTGATTGTTAATAGCTAGCAGTGGCCAAGCCTTTAAAGCAATATTGGTTATTATTAAGTAAGACTTTCATATTTTCTTTATTTGCAGAATAGTTTTCTTTTTATTTGCTTTGTATTGGTAAACTGAATACATTTGTGTACAACCCAGAGTATGTTTTATTTCATTTAGGAATACAAGCCGGCTTGAGGTTGAGGCAAACAGTTGAGAACCTCTGAATTGTAATTGTCTTTTCCTGAGTATGCTATAAAATTATCTTTAGGCTTCAAAAGCAAATCCTGCCATATCCTTAAACTCTTAATAGGAGATATAAGTCAATTGTGTGCTCACTTATAAGCAGTCAATTTGGTTTAGTTTGTATCAGAAGGCTATAGTCCACTGTTACTAGACAGCAACTCAGCCAGAGTGCAATGGCAGTATCCCTCCTGTTTATGACTTCCTGGTTTTACTGTGAGATTTTTTATTTTCAGGTACAATTTTAGGGCTGATTTGTGTCTAGAAAGTTGTTGTTTGCCCTTTCTTTCCTGTATAGATTTTGAAGGAACATCTTCAAGTAGGTATTTGTAAGTCTTCAAAATATAGAAGTTTCTAATAAAGCACTAAATTCTAAGTGCTTTATTAGTCTAATTTAGTCTAATAAAGCTCTAAATTCTAAGTGCACTAAATTTATTATCTAATTAAGCAGTAAATTCTTTGCTTTTTTGTATTTGTCACCTCTGAAATGTCAGGAAATATAAAGTCAAATTGTGATGATACCCTCATGAGAGAGCATTCTTCATTTGTCAGTTACAATGTAATGGAAAATATAAGCTGCTCTGAGTAATATTTTTAGACTGCACTGTGCTTTAGTATTTCCTTTTGGAAGTACTAAAGCAGGGTGCAGTCTGAGTAGTTAGTGCACCATATGCATGGCACGTGGTCACCATAGCAGTGTGCTATACCAGGGGAGTGTGCTGTTACAGTGACGTAGAGGTCAGTCATGTGTAGATATGATTGCTACATCACTGTAGCATGCCATATGATGACTTAGTAGATTGCTATGTCATCATAGGGCAATGTATAGACATGCCCTTAGGTCAGGGGTAGGCAATTATTTTGGCTGGAGGGCTGCTTAACAGGTTTTGGTGAGCTGTGGAGGGCTACATAGACCCACCCTTGACAAGTCCCCCACCCCCTAGTTGCCATTTTGGGACCAGAAGTTCCACCCCAACCTTTTACCTTTGCTACCAGAAGTCCCCAAAAGGAGTACTTCCGGGGGTAAGGGGAGGAAGAGGGTTGGCCATTTTAGAACCAGAAAAAATCCCATCAAATTATATACTAAAAATCAAACATCCATAATAATATATTTCAATTGAATTAAAAATATTTTTGTCCTGAGTTGTGTGTTTGTGCTGTATAGATATAGAAGTAATCACATAATGGATCAAAATGAAGTCTTATTCTTGTATATTGTGTGGGGTGTGGAGTGGTTTGGGAGGTATAGGTGGGTAGGTATGGGGTTTGTGGGGAGCTGTGTGTGTGTGTGTGTGTGTGTGTGAATGTGGGTGGGTGGGCATGGGGGATTTGTGAGGTGGATATGGGGTTTGTTGGGGGCTGTAGGGTGTGTGGAGTGGGAGGGTGGCTGGATATGTGTGTATGAGTGCATGTGTGTGGTGAGATGTGTGCATGTAGCAGTGAGCGGGGCTCCCCCCAGAGACATGTGAGTATGTGTGCTGGTACAGTATTTGAACGCTGTGTGATTGTGTGTGGGGGAGGGTGTCATTGTGAAGTTTGTGGCGGAGCGTTTGAGGGTATGATCGGGTGCACATGAGAGGCCCTTTGTGTATGCCCCTCTGAGCAGGTCAGCACCCACCCCCACCCCTCAACAGCCCAGAACCTGTGCGCACCTGTGAAGCCTCCCCACCAGTGCCAACAGTGTGCAGCCCTAGTGTGTCCTGTCCCTGCTCCACAATGCCCAGCCATTAGGGTTGTGTCAAGCAGGCCCTATTAGATTTGGATTCAGCCCGAATCAGGGACAGTGATTCTATTAATTGATTCAGATCGTTGTTCCTGATGCGATTTGGCCGAATCTAAAGAGTCAATGCTAATTTGGAGAATCAGTGATTTGGACATAAAGACAGCTTTAAAAGTTTTTTCTACATACCTCAAGGTACCAATGTGACTTGTGAACACTGTGATGCTGGGGTGCATGGAGCATCCCACAGGAATGTGGGGAGGCCCTCCATGTGCTCAGCAGAGAACTCAGAAGTGGACTGGAAGTAGAAATAGGATGGATTTAGAAGCTCTGTCTTATTCCACATTGGTTCCTATGATCAGAATTCTACTTTGAGTCTGCCTGCATGTTTAATGCCAGTTAAATGGTGACAGATTATTATTAAAAGCCAACAGTAATATTATTTTTTCTGTGTGTATTAAAAGCATATTTTTCTTAAACTTTTATAAAACAGTCAAACAAAAACACATTTTTATTGTTGAATCTCATGTTTCTACTCCAAATAGCTGAGGGAATGGACAGACCTAAAATTCGAATAATTTCAAATACCCCTGAATCACTTCAGAGGACAAGCTGAATAGATGTACACACTAGGGGTGTGCAAAGTGGGCCCTATTTGATTTGGATTTGGGCCAAATCGGGGGCAGTGATTCAATTCATTGATTTGGATCACTCTCCCTGATTTGATTTGGCCAAATCTGAATATGAAGATCCAATGCCGATTTGGAGAATCAGCGATTTAGATATAGCCACAGCTTTAAAAGTTTTTTATAGATACCTTGAGGTAGCAGGTACAACTCATGATAGCTGCAATGCTGGGGTGCATGGAGTTTCTCACAGTTGTGCGGGGGTGGGGCGGCCTTCCATGTGCTTGGCGGCGAACTGAGAAGTGGGCTGGTAGGGGGACCCCAGGTGCCTCCCCCCAGACTCAGGAGGAACAAGTCACCAAGCCGGGTTGGGGGGGGTGACCCTGCGCGCCCCCTTGTGGACCCAGAATTACTTCTGGTCCACTTATGAGTCTGCTGCTGAGTGTGCTGGGGAACCCCCCATGCTTTTGTGGGATGCTCCATGCGCCCCAGCATTACGGTGTTCATGACCCACCTGGTACCTAGAGATATGTAGAAATAACATTTAAAGCTGTGTCCATGTCTGAATCACCGAATCTTGCCGAATTTCTCCAGATCAATTCAGAGGGTTCTGAGTTGATTTGGAGAGATTAAAGCGTCCTCTGATTTTATTCAGATTCAGAAATTCGGCCACTGAATCAGGCTGAATCTATGCTGAATTGAATCAGGGACCGAAGCTTTGCACAGCCCTACCAGCCGTGGTGCATCTTGCCACCCCTGGGCACGCAACAGGGTGGGGCGGCACCTTCTGGCTGCTGCTGTTGCTGGCCCCAGCCCCACAGTAGCAGTGAGGACCAGTGCATGCAGTCTGACACTGTGCACCCTGCGCTAGCTCTGGGCTCACCCATCTGCGCTGAGCAACAGCAGTGGTGGTGGCATTGGGCAGAAAGTGCTGCTTGGTGAGGGTGAAAGCAGCCCCTCCCACTTGCTGCTGCTGGGCAGTTTTTGGCGCAGCGACCCAGAGCCCACATGATACTGGGCTGTGTGGCTGCTCCACACTGTCGCTGCTATCACGCTGGGCAGCCTAGAGGCAGCAGTGATGGAGTCAAACTGCAGCCCGGCGCCGCACAGGCTCTAGATGGCCACACCAAAATATGCCTAGAGGCAGTGAAGTGGGAAGGGCCACTTTCTCCCCTAGACAACCATGGTGCCGCTGCTGCTGTTGCTCATCCCTGACCGATGAGCCTGGAGCAGGCAGTGGGGCCCAGGGTTAGCAGTGGTGGTGTGAGAGAGAAACTGCTGCTCAGCGTGGGGTAAAAGCAGCCCCTCCCCCATGTGCTGCCAGTGCTTCCTTGTGCAGCCACACAGAGCCCACACGGGAATAGCCTGCTTTTGCTCAGCACTGCCTGCATTGTCTCGCAGGGCAGCCCAGAGGCAGTGGTAACACAGTGAAGATGCAGGACAGCCCTGAGTGGGCTCTGGGCGGCTGCACCAGGAAGTGCTGGCAAGGGCAAGAGGGAGGGGCCGCTTTTCTCCCTGCACTGAGCGGCAGGCTGCTCAGCCCAGATGGGTGAGCCCAGAGCCAGAGCAGCAAGGTGTGCGGGGTTAGGACTGCATGTGCTGGTCCCTGCCTGTACTGTGCGGCTGAGGCTAGCAGCAGCCTGAAAGAGGTGCCGCCACGCAGGGTACCTCTCCAGCACTGCTGTGTGTCCAGGGGTGGTAGGACATGCCATGGCCAGGTGGGTGCTTCAGCCAGGTGGGACAAAGAGATCCACCGTAGGCTGGACAAAGCCCATGTGTGGGTCATATCCAGCCCATGGGCTGTCTTTTGCCCACCCGTTCCTTAGGTTATTAATTGTGAAGGATTTTTTGGTTCCTTTATTTCAGTGCTGCCTGTTCCATGGCAGAACTGAAGCTGAATGGCACATGCCCCAAATCCGCCACCAAAACCCATGGTGTTTGACTGCAGGTTTTTGCTTTCCTGTCCTAAGGCCTTGGTGGCATCTCTTTCTGCTCTTCATTATAAGCTGCCAAGATCTAAACATTTATTTAAATGGTGCTTAACCCCTTGGTCCTGTGAGCCAGATGAATGGCATGGTGCTGGTCTGCGATTCCATGGGCAGGGTCAATCTGTGTGCCTGATCCAGCATGAAGTTGGTATGTGGGACTGATCCATGGGTGCAATCTGGCATGTCAGCCTAGCTCTTCCATTGGACCCAATTGCAGAGCAGTGCATTCACTGGATCTAGTTCTGGAATCTGGGCTAATTAATGATGCCACTACTCCCTTACCACCACATTTACAGACCCATGGGGAGTTCCGCTGGCCAGATATTGCCTGTGAGCCAAAGGTTGAGCATTGTTCCATTCCAGTATGGAGGTTCCAGGTGCACTGATCAGAAATTTGTGATTATTTTTTTAGATAATTTAAACAGGTTATCACCTAAGGAAGGAGGGGACAGTCTTCAAGGCTAGGTCTATATCAGGAAAGTCAGTGGGAATGTTGCTATCAACTGGTGAGAGTAGGAAGAGCCCCATGAGGTTCAAACAAGAGTGGCTGTCAATTTTTCCATTTCTGATGCACTTACCTTTGGTATCTTTTAATGTTTGCTAGCCAGAACATTTTATTATGCTATTTTCATGTAATCAGAGTACAGAATATATGTAGTAAGTCTCCATGTTAAAAACAAGTTCCTATATAATTGGAGTTTCTGTGCAGCTGATCAAAGGCTTGATTTTATTTTTAAATTGATGTGCAATACAGATAATATTCTGATTCTGCTTTGTCCCAGTTTGTCATAAAAGTATATTGAGCAATCCTGTAATATCTAAAATAATATCCAATATGATCTTTTTTTGCTTTTTCATTGAAGGAAAAGAAGTTTATATAAACAGAAATACTATGAAAGGTGGCTTTCAGGAGTTAGGTCATCCTAAAATATAAAGAAATGAGCCACAACTCTAATTTTCTGCCAAAACATTCATTTGCCTGTTAATAGCTCCTTCTGCTTAAAATATAAAAGACTGCACAGTTACTACCTGTGGCAAAATTACTTGATGGAAATTGACAAGTAGTTTACAAAATATTTTATAAGCTGGTTAGGGGAATCAATATATTAATGTTGCAGATAGCACCCATGAACCATTCTGTAAGGAATAAAGATAAATAATGTTTTTAAAATATTGTTCATACAGAAACTGCATTTTAACTTGTGCAATATGCCCTCCCCATTTTTCCTGCCTCCAGATGAGAAACTTTCTTGAAAGTTCTTTCTATTTTCTTTCTTTGTTGTTAAGAATTGTGAAGTGAAAAATGAGCAAATCTGTTTTCTGATATTTTGAGGAGACCTGTGCACCTACAGTGAGGTATAAATAAGGGACAGCAGGGCGTAACATCTTTAACAGGATGAACAAGTTTATTAGAAAGTCTTTTATCGCGTCTTGCAAACTTCTCAAAATGGTTGACCAATTCAGGCTTTCCTGTCTATACCAATCCATCTGCCCTTATCGAGGGGGGATTGACATTCATTGCACAAATAAAACTCAAACACAAGTTTATTTTTATTAAGAGCAGTAGTGTAGGGAAAAACAGTCTGAGGCTAACATCCATGGTGCTTTCAT
Source organism: Caiman crocodilus (assembly GCA_030014935.1). Classification (NCBI taxonomy): domain Eukaryota; kingdom Metazoa; phylum Chordata; order Crocodylia; family Alligatoridae; genus Caiman; species Caiman crocodilus. Next base: position 755,969 of record JAGPOW010002155.1, on the reverse strand, counting down.
ACTGCTTTGGCAATAGAACTCAGCAGAGTTCACCCAACTATTCAAATTAGTTTTGAGGCTACTCCAGTCTTAACATGGCTTTGAAACTAGAACCCTGACATGCTGAAAGAAAAATCTCTCGTGCAGTTGGAGGATGACTATTCAAACGGAAATATTTTGCTTGTTTATTTTGCTGCAGGACTGGAAAGGCTGCAGTTGTAGCTGCATGTGGATTGCACACACTTTAGGATGCTGTCTCCCTGCTGATCTCAGTTTGTTCTATTTTATAGTCAGTTAGATAATAGATCCTTTTTGACACTTTTGATTGACACAGTTGCTGTTATGAAGGAGCAGGATCTGTTTAATCCAGGGTGCTCTCCTTTGGGTGGAAACCCACAGGAAGGTAGAAGTGCTGCTGCAGATTTTACACCATTTATGTTTCAGCTAAAAAGAAGCAGGCAAGAACTTCTTGTAAAAATTGGTAACAGCAACTTTAACAGATGCTTACTAAAAAGTTGAATAGCATTCCCAAGGGTGAGTCTTTATGTTGAGATACTAAAGACCAAAATGTATTAGATTCATGACAGAGTATGGGCACATGCAGATGTTTCTGGGACCCAATCTATGATCATTTGGCTTACTTTCAGCCATCTGATCATTGATTGGGTCCTGCTTGTGGAGATTTTTGCTGGTGCTGAAAGCTGCATTAGGAACATGATCTAAATAAACGGGTTGGGGGAGGAATGGGTGAGATTAGGAGGACAAAGTCAATGTAAAAGAAGCATCTGCAAGATTGGGAAAGGGTTGCTGCTTTTCCTCAGCTCCTCCCCATGTTACATATTTTGTGTTGTCATAAGTGCAGTTAGTAGCAGAAATTAGAAGGGTGATGTAGCCCATTTCTGAAAAGCTGAGTAGGGGGTTAGATTTCACTGAGTAGTGAGTAATAAAATCCTCTATAATGCATTTTTTTCACTGGATCTTAACCCTTCTCCATATGAAAAGCCAGCTAATAGCATAAAGGCATTTAATATGACACTGCCTTTACTCTGATTGTTGCAAGCATAATTCTTGCTTTGTCACTGTTCCCTGAATAGTTACACTAATTCACAATTTTTCTTTGCCTGGAGAGTACAGCACTAAACAGTGTGCGCCAAAGGGCCTTATTCATTTTCTGTGGTCTTGATAGCTGAACTATGAAGGGAGTTCTCCCTAGGAGGCAGTTCTGGCCTTAATACCATCTCCCAGCAAGTTTTCTAAGCAGAACTCAGGTGCATGTAAAATTGTTTGAGTTTAAGCTATCTAGGTTCAAGCCAACTGCACACATGCAATTGAATAATTCAATTTCAAAGTAATTTTGCCACTACCCTCCACCAAACTGAGGGTCATAATGATCATTAGGCTGATCATAAAGTGTTTTTATAGAGCATTAGGGAGGACTAAATATATTATTAGTACACACAGTGCAGATTTCCACCTAATGAGAATTGGAATTGGAATCCTTTAAAGAATAAATGTCTTCTAATTAGAAAAAAATTATTTCATGGCATCATTAGTCAGACTTAAACTTTTTGCTCAAAAAATAGTAAGAAGAAGAGAAAGTAATTGGATCCCTAAGAATAACTGGCAGCTTTGTCCCTAGTTGGAGGAGGAACTGATGAATCTATGACCCAGGTTGGATAAAATTTATAGAATTTTTTACACTAACAGCTACACGATAGTTTTTTCTTGTAGTAATTGTAAAGAACAGCTGACAGATTTTAACACTTAACGTGTGGAGTTGGGGCAACATCAGAAAAAGTTGTTTGATGAGGTCTCTATTAAGGTGGGTTTTAAGACAATCCCCAGCAGAAAATAGCCTTTTTAATTCTAGCAGTAAATAGCTGCTTTTAGTCAGCACATACATACGTCTTCTTCCTGACAGCCCTAATTAAACTGTGCCTTTCCTTCAGCACAGCAGTTAGCCTGCTAGAAAAATGGCACATGGTGGGTGCATCTACATGAGACATATACTGCACAATTAATTAGTCAACTGCGCAGAAACTGTCTTGGCATCTACATGTGTGTCCCTACTAGAGTGCATGAAATTAATAAACTCCGAAGCAGGGTATTCTTGTAAAATACAATTACTATCTTGCTGCAGAATTTTTTTATGCGCAGCAGTGCACATGTAAATGTTGCCCCAGCTGGGTGGGATGCAGCGTGCCTCAGTGTGGTATACCTGGCAGACAGTCCTGTGCCCTAGCCAGCACCTCAACAGCGTGTGGAGCCTGATTGAATCAGCCCTGGCCTGGAAAGCTGACCTCCTTCTTGCCACCCCAGACTACTCCAGCTGGGCTCCATGTGCTGCATGCAGATAAATTCCAGAGCAATATACTCCAGAGTGTTTTGCTCCTGGGCACATGTTGAAACAGCACATCCAGGAGCAAAACACTCCAGACAAATGGGCTCCAGAGTTTATTCATGTCTTAATTGCATGTGAAGACATGCCCACTGATCCTCTTTTTACCTCTGTAAATCTGGAGCGACTCCACTGGCCCCTGATTTACATCTGAGTAGTAAGATAAAACTTTGGACAGTTACTTCTATGTGCTGGGGAATTCCTTATGGTGCCATCTTTCCCAGAGATGGTAAAAAATTGAAGTAAAAGTGATGAATGAAGTTTATTAGTTACATTGTTATCACAAAACATTTCTTCAGATATTTTAAAAAGTATTTGTTAAATATTTACAACTATGGAGAGAGAGAGAGCACCTGGGGAGAATTGTCTGACATTTTAGCCTGATTGCTTTGATAAAAAAAGGTCTGCTAGTAGTTTTTTTTTTTTTAAATACTGCCTATGGCCAGAGTTCCTTTAAGTGATGCTCTTTCCAACTTGACGAGACACACAGGGTTGATGTCCAATGCTAAGTGACTGAGGCTAGTGATTAATTAAAAAACCCCAAGCATTACCTTCTTGTGTTTGAGCCTTTAAACATAACATTTCCATGTTCTTAGTCACAAGAGCTATAAATCCACTTCAATTTAAGATGAAAGCTGAAAATCTGCCATAGTTACCTAAATCTATGAGCTGGGGAGTAAGAGGAACTTCAACTAAGAATTTGAAACACTATGAATATAAAAAAATGTTCCTATATGTGTATTAGTTGGTGGATTTGTCTCCTAAGGGAAGCTGCAGAACACTAACTACTTAGGATCTGTAGCACAGCTGGGCAAAATACAGGGCACAGGCTGGATCCAGCCCACCAAAGGATTATATCCAGGTGTGGCAGGGATGGGGCAGCACAGCAGCTGGACTCAGCTTCCCAGGAGCATCAGCGATGGTGGCTTCTTCTGGCTGCTGCCACCACCAAATCTGGCCTCACTGCCTGGGCACCCTGGCCTATCCGTTCCACACTCACTGCCGAGGGCTCTGGATGGAGCATTTAGGTGGACAGGCAGAGTCTCTGCTTGTCCGTGATGACTTGACCGCTACACACACACACACAGGGGGCTGGGATTGCAGGGTGGTGACAGTGCAGCGAATTGAATGAATGTTCAGGTGTCCATAACTCCTATGGGATTGAATGAATGTCCAGGTATCACCCACTACCATCTAGTTTCCTTTTATTTTGGAATCTTCATTGCCTAGCTTCTCTGAATGATTATGTACCTATACTGGACTGACAACTAGCCTCTGCTCACATCTGTTTCAGGCTTATGGTGGTGGGGAACAGCACATAAAAACTCTGACAGTAGATCTCAGTCTGTCAGAAAATGTGGAGGTGGCAGGCATTTTGAGTTGTCGCTAAAGAGATCTGTAACTCTTCTCTCCATGACCTTTCTAATTTGTTGTTGTTGTTGTTCTTGTCTTTTGCAAGGCATCTATACACATAACTGATCAGCTGCTTTGGTGCATTCTGTCTAAAACAGTTGACAAAACTTGTTTCTGAAAGGGGAGTCTAATAATAGATGATAAGTCAAATTCACTTGGTGAATGGTTGGATATGGCTCTGAAACCCATCAGATTTGCATCAGATTTGAATTTGAGTCTGTAGCAAAAGTATCAATTGTCTTATTTGTGTGCATGGATTATGGTTTTGACATCAATTATAAGAAGTGTCCTCTGGGTGATATGTCAATAACTAAAAGAAGAGATATTCTCCATTACTGGAGGTTTTCAAGAAGAGATTGGATAAAAAGTGGTCAGGGATGATCTAGGAGTAGTTATGGCTGAAGTGAAGCAACACTTGGAAGCCCAGAAACTATCTTCCCATCCTCTCAACAGATTGCTGCAAGAGGAGTAGCTTAAAGTAGGTGGATATTGGCAATGACCATACTCAGTAACAGGAGAATGAAGCAAATTTCCACAGGTGGTACAGGAAAAAGTTTAAAAAATCTGGGAAAATATTTCACTGGGAATATAGAGAGAGGACTTCCTATTGTCTTTTTCAAAGGAAGATGTGATATATGTAGTTACACCCCCTGTCTCCAGAGCAGAATGAAGGGTGTTTAGCATTTTCCATGCTTCTCAGCTTTACTGATTGCTACACAGTGCCAGGAAGGAATTTTTTCCCCCTCCTATTGCTACAGATTTTTGGTCGTGTTTCCATCTCCACACACCTCCACTTTCCTTAGAAGCATTGGGTATTTGCTGCAGACAAGACGGAGGATTTGACTCATTTGGAGTGTCCTAATGCTTCTGCTGGGGCTAACACCCAGAGAGAGGTTCCTGGCTAGAAGGTCTTGCCCCTTCTTTCAGGGTCAGACTGACTTCCACTTTTGGAGTTAGGAAGGAATTTTATGCCACTGTCAGATTGGTAAGCGCAAGGGGGGGGGGGAAGGGGTTGTTGTTGCCTTCCTTTGTAGCAGGGGGTATGGCCCTTTTCCTTGGGTTTCTCAAGTGTATTTTAACAAACATTGTAGCAGCAGGACCTGTGGCAGGTAAGGGTATTATGCCTTGTAGTTGTGCGGCAGGGTTAAGTGTATAGTTTTAGTACTAGGTTAAACAAGAATTTTTATGAGATAGCTTAGAAGGAATGGTCTTTCTCAGACAGTGGGTAGGTCTAGATGATCTCCAGAGATCCCTTCCAGTCTACTTTTCCATGATTCTTGTTATGACTACCAAGTGTATTAAAACATTTGTGTAAATGCCAGAATTGTCCAACTAAGAAGAAATCTGTCCTACATTCCAATATGTTAAAGCTTTTCTGGTGAAAGTAGCATGCATTTGAAATTTTCTGTCAGAGCTTGTTTATGTCTAGAATGAATTAAGCACAGGTGGAGACATTCTTTGGACAGCCCAGAGCTGAGAAAAGGGCCTGGTGAAAACTCAGGAATGAATTTAATTCTTTAGCATTGTGTTTGTGAGGAATGACACACAACTTCAGTGGATTAGAAAAATGTCACCAGTAATGATTATATATGTAACTTTCAACTTTAATAAAGAGTTGCAAAATATATGAATGTGCTTATAAGTGAAACCACATTTTTCTGCAAACCTAGACTGTTCTCCCTTTTCACTGCTATAATATACTGCTTTGTGCTGTCAATACAATGCTAAATCAATTAAAAATTGGTAACTGAGCAATTTCTAGCTCTTGTTTTCATCTATGAAATATGTCTGAAAATCCAAGGCTCATTTAAAAAGATTCCATCAATAGTGCTCTATTTTGTGTAAAATCCAAACTCTTAAAGAATGCATCTCAAAACAGGATTTCAGCCATTAAAATCACATCAACTGAAAGTCAGGAAACTGACCTATAATTGCTTCCTGAAGCAGTAGTGATTGCACTAACATAAGAAACATTGCTACACTAGAATTAATTCTTTAAATGTATTTTAGATCTGAAATCTCCGTGATTTTTTTACTTAATATCAGGAAAAAACGGTTTGTTGTGGAACTTGCATCTGACTTCTTTCTAGTAGCACAAGCAATAAAAGCTGCGTTATGGTAAGAATGAATTAGTATTACTCATTCTCTTTCTGGAAACAACTCTCAACTAGCTGAGACTTAGCTGTAGGATAAAGACCAGAGTGAAAAGACACATAAGCTTTATTAGTGCAGAAAATGTTAAACAGTGATAATGGAAATGAGTGTACATTTGTACAGCAACAACACTGAGATGGATCCAAAAGACTTCTCATGCTTTATTATCTGATTGATGAAGCTATAGGATTGAATGTGGAGACCCTATCCATATAAAACCCCTAGATGTCCTCAAGGGTTTGCTCAGTTAAAATCTGCAAATGCAAGTATCACTTCATCCTTATTTATCTGTGTTAAAATCTGGCAGCTGTTTAAGAATCTGCTCCTACCATCACTTCATATCTGGTGTAGCTCTTCCTAAAGCCAAGTGATGGGTGGGGATGCGACCTAGAAGTGCAGCACATTTCTATACCATAGTTCATGATGGGGATTTGAGAGTATCCAATTCATAGATTACCTGTGGGGCAGGCAGCAAGGAATCCTGTCTGCTGAGCCAAGTTACCAGGATGCAATTAATAGCTGTAGCATAAGCAGCATTTTCTAATATTCCAGTTTCATATTTTCAGTTTCTGATATGAACTATGTAAATTGTAACAATGAAGTGATCAAAAAACAAAGTATCAGTCGGGGGCAAAGGGGATCTGGGTTTTGTGCCTGGCTCTCAATGCATGTTCCCCAAGGGAATATAGACAGTCAAAAAGCCTGAGGCTGAATTGATCATTCTTCACAGGTTAGTCTAATCTGCATAAATTGAACCAATAAGCAAGTGAACAGTATTTATTTACTTTTGATTCTGGAAATTCAACTACATATCTGCCATGGCCCAGGCCAGAAGCGGGGAGTGGTGGGGGATGCATACCTCCCTGCTTGGCTGGAGCAAATAGTTTGAGCAAGGATAGCCTGCCCACCCTGTGAGAGAGGGAGTTTGCGGGGGAGTTGCAAAGCATGGTGGGATGCTGGGGGATTGTGAGTTAACTTGAGTGTGGAGGGGATCTGGGACAGAGGTTCACTAAACTGATTTTGACAATGGTTTATGTGCACTGAACTTCTGTTGCGTTATGGATCTGAATCAGTTTCCAGTCATTTATACTGGTTTATGTGTAACTTTTTTGTCATTAGCCCTTGTAAAGTCTGTGGCTCCTTGCAGCAAGCAGATTCTGTGAAAATATCTAATTTTAATAATGGGTATGACTTTTGTAGTAGCACTAGGAATTAAGCAGCAAGTCAAACTTTTCAAAAAAATCCCTTTTAAATGTTCATGAATTATATATTTAATTTCTATAGTTTCATCTATAAGAAGCATGCATTATCTGATTAGGAATAGATTATTCCACATCTGCTATTTGTTGGAAGCAAGACTAGTCTTTTTTAGATATATTACTTCTAGGTAGTAAGAAGGCACTTTATAGCTTTATAAAACCCTTAAATGTTTTTAAACACTACTTCAAGCTTATAAGGCTAGTTTAGAATAGCAATTACAAGTTCCCTTATCCCCCAAGCAAATTCCCACTGTAATGGTGTATGCAACCTCTTTTAGACATTTGAATGCTCCCAAGCAACACATCTGAAAGAGAAAGCAAGCACCTCAGCCTGTACAGGTGAAAGATACAGTATCCTAATTTATGTAGCATACAAAAATCTGCAAGGTTGTCTTGCATCTTTCTACGGGGAAATCTATATTTTTACTGTTTCAAGCTGCTTTCTTCATTTGAATATTACCTTCCATTCACAATGACTGCAACAATTGTTAGAAGGTAATGTAGGTCAGTGGGTGTGTCCTTCCTGCCTGCTCAAGGTGTTTGAGGTTTGCTGAGTTGTTTGGAGTTTCCAGTTCAGACATTTAGTGCCAGTCTATGAATTTGGCACTCTTTCCCCTCCCTCAATCACTTTAAATCCATGTTTATGTTTTCCTACAGGATAATAAATGTTTTTCTAGCTAAAGAGTAGAATAGGCTGGATTTTAGGTATGCAAAACAGCTCTGAGACCATAATTTGGTGAAAATATCTGTCCTGCAGAGGGTCTTATACATTATTTTTGATGTTTTCTCTCTCCTGTCATTTGACAGTTGAGTCAAAAGCTACTTCTGCCCTGTGCCCCACTGCAGCAGCCAGGGAGAGTTCCAGGACCCCCACCCCCACCCCAGGTGCCAGCACTGGGTGGCCCGGTAGCACAGGAGAAGTCAGACCTGGGTTCTGGGTGAAGCTATCTGGCTCCCCTGCATGGAAATTGGGGCTGGCCCCGATCTCTGTGTGGCTGGGAGGGAGTTGCCCTGGAGTGGGAACAGCTCCCCACACCCCCACAGAGATCAGGGCTGGCTCCTGGGTAATCCTGTAACAAATGATGGCCTATGCCATCTCTTGTGATCCTGATTTGGAAGGACCTCTTTGCCCATGGATCTCTCCTATTGCATGTTGAAAGGAGGATGGAGTGGTGAACTGACTCAGCAACACCACCCCATTTCCTTTGGGTGGCTCTTCAAAGATTCAGGTTCCTGTAGGACAGTGGTGACCAACCAATCAATCTCAATCAACTGGTTGATTGTAGAGCCTCTGATGGTTGATCTCAGTCTGTCAGAGGCTCCACGATCCGGAGCAGCAAGATGGGCTAAGCCAAGCCCCTTTCTGCCCAGGCTGGGCTGGGTGAGTGGGGTCAGAGCCCAGGTGGCTTGTCCAGAAGGTGGGTGGGTGGGGTAAGGGGTGGGTGGGTGGGTGGTAGATCCTGGGGTGCCAAAAATTGATCTTCACGATAAAACAGTTGGATTCCACTGCTGTAGGGTAAGCTTGTGAGTTGAGCAGACCTGGTCTAGGAGAGGTTGGTGGGAGCAGGGTTGGATGGCATTACAGAAGTATTCTGGTGACTGACAGATATCTATATGTATGTAAAACAGCATTTTCCTTAGACGTCAGTATGTGGCACTCAAGAACGTACAGTGAGGTATTGGATTTTATAGTCCTGATCATACTTGTTATTGTTTTGCCCTGCAGGTGTTCTCTTCCAGCTATTTTGAACCCTGTAGCTGGTATGGTTCAGAAGCCCCATAGGTGCTATAGTAGCATAGGTGCTACAGATCAGTGGGCACCAACCTTTTGGCAGACTTACCAAAAATTAACCCCTCACACTGCCTGAGTGCCACTTTGATCCCCTTTCTCTGCTCAGTCTGGTGCTCTGCTTCCTGCTCCCTATTCTGTGTCCTGCTTCCTGCCCTGTGTTCCCCATTTGATTTGGCTCTTTTGCTTTCTGCTTCTTGCTCTAGTTCCTCCTGTGCTGCCTGTTCCTTCCCCATCTGCCACTTATTACACAAAGATACTGCCCACAACACTTTTGACACTTGTGCTGTAGGTTGATCATGTCTGCTATACATGTACGGGCATGGATCTACACAAGAGTGCCCTTAATGTGCCTTAAAAATGGCGATTTTAGGCTATTCACGCAGGTATCAAATGATGTGCGTCACGGCACGGGGTCCTGTGGGATGTCCATGATTTCCCCAACGTCCCCTTCCTGTGCTAAATTGGCCCAAAGGGCACACTCACTTTTCGCCCGCCACATCTTTGATGGAAAATAAATATATGGGAGGCTGCCTTACGTCCTCTTGGACACGGTTTGTTGTAATATACCTGACCCTATGGACTCCTGGACCCCTTGTGGGTCCCACTCTGCAATAGGTGCTTCAGGGGCATCCTAGCCTCCAACCATCCCTTTACCATGCCCCAAGCCTTGCAGCTGGAATTGTCGTTGTTCAGTCAGGGCCTTGTTATAATTTGGTTCCTTTGTCCTCTCCGGGCCCTGCGTGGCCCTATCTTTCTCCATGCCCCCTTTGGCACTTGCCAATGCTGCCTCCTCTCTGGGGCTCCTCACTGCTCCCCTCTCTGGGGCTTCTCCAAAATGCTGCCCCCTTCTCTAGGGCTTCTCAACTACCCCCCCTCTCTGGAGCTGGGGTCAGTGCACCCTGAATGCTGCAGCCTTGCTGGCGCTGGGGTCCCCACACTGCTGTGGGTCCCCTATGAGACCTCCTCCAACCCCTAATACCCTCACCCAAACCATCAGTCTTCAAGCTGCAACAAAACACAAGCCCCTGGGCTGTAACATAAATTGAAGCTGCCTGGCTAAAACCTCATTCCAGCCTACCAGTGAATACTCCATCCCTCAGCAGTGTCAGATGCTGCTCCTGCAGTCAGGCTTCTCCCCTCTCCCCTCTCCCCTCTTCCCTCTCCCCTCTTCCCTCTTCTCTTCCCTTTGGCTACTGGCAGGGAACTCCCTGCCTGGCTTCAGCCCTGGGATTTATATGTGCCAGGCCCTGCCCCCTTCAGTCAGATGACCGCTGGCAGGTGTGGGTCATTAACTATTGTAGTTGCTCTGGTGACCAACAGCTGGGCTCCTTACTCACTCCTAGGGCTCTTTCCCTAGCAGTTTCCCCTCTTTATAGGACCAAAGCACCAAAGTGCTCTGTGACACACCTTCCCCCTTAAGACCCAGACTCACCGAGGTGGGTCTTCACTCTTGTCCCTCTGGCCTCCTTCATCTTTGTCCTTTTAAGTTCTTGTTTTGGCTCACCAACACTTCAAATACGTGGAGGTGGCGGTTTTAAGGTGCCTCCTACTTGCCTTTTCCCCAAGGCGCACCACGTGGGATTCCATGGGAGTTGCCCTGCAACGGGCAATCCCCCCACATTAGCCAACCTTGGTAGGCTGAACTCTCAGTTGGTTGAGCTACTTGCCTTCTAGGGTCTACCCTCTCTTCCTATACTACTCTCCTGAGGGGGTAGGAGGAGCAGGGCTTTCCTCACGCCCATAAAATCTGAGCCCTGTTGTAGCATGGCTCAACTCTTCTCACGCCTGCCCAGGAAGTTCTTGCCTACTTTTGGGTTTTGTTTTTTTTCCCTTCCCCTCACATCTGGCTCGTCTATACTCAACCCCTGTATATCCGGGTCTTTTGCTTAGGGCCAATCATGGGGTTTCTTGCTCTCTTGTGTCTCTGGAGATCCTGAAGCCTTCCCCAGATCTCCCACTGTTTCCTCATACCTCTTGAGCGTATTCTTTCCAGAACTCTATCTTCCCCTGGCTGGTGGGTCTTCCTTCTGGTCCCTTATCAATCTTTACATAAGCTACTACACACACTTTACACACCTACTGCCTAAGAAATGACCTGCTGGGTGGCACGGAAGTGGAAAGGGATCTTGGAGTCCTAGTGGACTCCAAGATGAACATGAGTCGTCAGTGTGACAAAGGCATCAGAAAAGCTAATGACACTTTATCATGCATCAGAAAATGCATGACGAATAAATCCAAAGAGGTGATACTTCCCCTCTATTGGGCGCTGGTCAGACCGCAGTTGGAGTACTGCGTGCAATTCTGGGAGCTGCATTTCAAGAGGGATGTGGATAACCTGGAGAGGGTCCAGAGAAGGGCCACTCGTATGGTTAAGGACTTGCAG
>JAGPOW010002155.1:733251-744491 GCA_030014935.1 Caiman crocodilus | reverse complement strand
CCAAGGGAGGTGGTGCTCTCCCCTACCCTGGGGGTCTTCAAGAGGAGGTTGGCTATGCATCTAGCTGGGGTCATCTAGACCCAGCACTCTTTCCTGCCTATGCAGGGGGTCGAACTCAATGATCTATTGGGGTCCCTTCCGACCCTATGAATCTACTCCCCCAACTTTAGCATCAATAATCTTTCTTAATATCCACCACTTGACCTGCCCAGGGATATTACTTACATAAACCCGAGGTCTCTTCTCCAGCTTTTGTCCCCTTTTGGGTGGTCGTTTTCTCCTCCTTATTTCTGGCTCCTTGGCCTGACTTTTTTTCTGGGTCCCACTGACCCCTTTTCCTTGAGGCTTGTCTCTGACCCATGTTGCCTTAGGGCTTGTGTCCCCTGTGTACAGCCCTGGTGAACCAGGTGACTGATCTCTCTCTGTGGACTAGCCTGTTCACCTTTCCCTGCCATCTCTACATCAATTAGGGCTGCTTCCACTGGTGGCCTCTGACTGAGTACTGTAATTCCCTGCTTAGCTTGAGGTTTACAGCATTCCCCCAGCTGCAGTCTTAGAGGCTCATCTCCTCTGCATGACGCTCCACCCATTGGTCCCATCTCTGATTCCAGCATTTCAGGAGGGTTGGCAGGACCTCTTCTTGTAGGGCTGTCGGCTTCGCCCCTACCGATACCTTCTCTGGGTTGCTTCTCTCTGATTGCCCTGATTCGGTCTCCTTTTTTGGATCCTCCGGTCCTTGGTCTCCAGGGAACTTCACTTGTTCTGGAGTGTTCCGTCCCCCTAGCCATGTGGTTGTTAGCTGCATCTCCACTTCCCTCAGGGACCTTTTCCCTACTTCAAGTTCCTGGTGCTGCTCTAGGCATTCAGACTTCACCGTTGTCACACAGTCCTCTAGTTGGGCTCCCAACGTCTCCAGCCTCTCTCACATTGTGTCTGCGAACTTCACCCCTTGACCTTTCTGTCCTACTTCTGTCTGTGTTGCTATACTCATTACCTCCGGCACCTTCACCTCCTCAGGATCTTGGGCATTTGTAGCCACCTGACTGCTTACCACCCATAGCATTTTATTTTCTGCCTCCAATGCCTGCGTCTGCTGCCTTAAGATTTGCGTTTGCCGCTGTGACTGCTCCCGCTCTGTATTTGTCTCTGCCTCTTTAGGAGAGCTATCTTCTAGGAGGGTCTTAAGGCACTCTACCTGTTCTCCCAGGTGGTCTTTTTCCGCCTCCACACTCTGTAACTGGGATCCTGTCCTATCGTTCTCTCTCGTTCTGGCCTCTAACTCCTTTTCAAGGGACAGGTTTCAATTGCGCAGCGCCTCCTAATTTGCCATGTAAGCTTTTACCTTTTCCATCTCCCATGCGATCACCTTCCCATTTTCTTTGGTCTGAGTATGGTTTTCCAGCAGTTTGCCCACACTGCTGTGAGTCGCTTATGAGGCCTCCTCTAACCCCTAATAGCCTCACTCAAACCACCGGTCTTTAAGCAGCAACAAAACACAAGCCCCTGGACTGTAACATAAATTAAAGCTGCCTGGCTACCACCTCATTCCAGCCTACCGGTGAATACTCCATCCCTCAGCAGTGTCAGATGCTGCTCCTGCAGTCAGGCTTCTCCTCTCTTCCCTGAGAGAGTTCCTTCCCCTTTGGCTGCTGGCAGGGAACTCCCTGACTGGCTTCAGCCCTGGGGTTTATGTGTGCCAGATCCTGCCCCCTTCAGTCAGCTGACCACTGGCAGGTGTGGGTCATTAACTATTGTGGTTGCCCTGGTGACCAACAGCTGGGCTCCTTACTCACTGCTAGGGCTCTTTCCCTAGCAGTTTCCCCTCTTTATAGGAGCAGAGCACCAAAGTGCTCTGTGACAATGTGCCAATAGCTAAAGCACCTTAATGGACGTGTTGACATGCTAAAGTGCGTTAACACTGTGTATGTCAATTAACTTGGAAATAACTTTAGTCCCAAGTTGGTCCACACACTGCATTAATGTACTTTAGCTCATGCATGTGTAGACGCATGCCTAAATTTCCTTACTGCACATTAGGCAAATGTGCATTAAGTTTAGGCACACATAAAGGCACATGTAGACACACCCAGATTAACCTAAATGCACAATAAAGTTTCACCATCTACATGTGGACTTCGATTGCTACATATTATATTTATTAGTCTAATGTTCCATTTGCTAGTACCAATACATACAGATACTACAAAAACGACACATTAACTAATGTGCCAAAGTTCACGTGTAGACCCTGACCTGGCCTGGGTTCTGTGGAGTGCGGGAGCTGTTCTGGCTCCAGGGCAGCTCCCTCCTAGCTGAGCAGAGATCGGGGCCATCCAATGCAGGGGAGCCCAATACCTCCCCCGTAGAACCCAGGCCTGACTCCTCCTGTGTCCCGTCAGCAAGGGGGGCAGAGCAGGACAGGAGTAGTCCTTGACTGAACTCTTGTTAGGATCAAATTTACTCCTGACATGCACATGTTTAGATGTGTGCCTGGGTACAGTTTAATGTGCCTCAATTTTCTGCAGAGAAAATTCAGGCATGTTCATTACATGTGTAATGAACATCCACAGGCACACATATCTGGATATCAAATATCCTAACTTTCTTTAGCTTGAAAGTACCTTTTCAACCCTTTAAGTTCCCACTTATTTAGCATGTGTGGAAAGATCTTTAATGCATTTGTGCAGAAATTGGTTTCCTTATGTCTTAATGACAAATCCAACATACATGACTACAGGAATTCATTTAGCAACATAAAAAATTAAGTGGAGCATTTTGTCAGTGGAGCAGTTGGCTGTTTGTGAGCTGTTTATCTACTGAGGCATCTCCTCTTTTTGAGACTGAGTTTAAACATTTAAAAATAACATTAAAATGCATTTTTAAGTTGCTCAAAAGATGAAAATTTTACTTTTGGCAGATATTTAGCATGGAACTTAAATGCAAAAGCTATTTGACTCTAAGCAAACATTCTATAAATTGGAATGCTTTGTCAGCTTGACAGCAAAGAAAAAACTTGAATGGTATTGGTGGGTTATTTTTCTGTACGAACCTGAACTGTCACTACATAATAGGATGGGTGAAATAACCAGGAATAGGAGACAGATTGGCAAGCCTTGTTTTAATTGAATTGATCTGTCACAAATTTACTCTGGATCACTTCCCTTTAGTTATCATTTGGCATCAAGCTTAAGTGATTATATTAGATCTCTGTTCTTTAGAAAGTCCTAATGCTATAATTTTTCCTTGTATTTAACTACTTCAGCTGACATAATGGATAAAAGCATGATGAAGAACCTGTGGAGAATGACATGCTGTCAATATTTTTATTGTTCTGTTAAGTAAAAAATATTAAGGAAAGGCTGAGAATTTCTTTATTTTATTCTGGGAAAGGAAAACATTCTGCTAGCCTTGCTTTTAGTCCTCTTTCATGGTAGTCAATAAGATCAGATGACTATTTATGTTTTTCATAACAAATAGTTTGACTAGAGTGAGTGTGACAAACCCATCACATCTCTCTCTTCTTTATGGAAGGAGCAGAGCAAAAACCAGTGTTGTAAGGACATGATGCATGTTACTGGAGTACATCTGAGATTTCAGTGATTTTCTTCTTAGGCTTTGAATATTTTGATTCACCTTTTAACTGCTGTTTTGATTCTTACCTTTTAAGAAAGATCAATGAATGATTCTTAGGTTTCAGTTAATAAGGTTAATGAGATAATTGTGGTTCCTTTAATCATCTAATTAAAAATTCGATTAGTGATTATATTCCAACTCTAGAGTGGGGACTCCTACTACTGCCTATTTACCCCCATTCATTCCAGGTTGTATAGAAGTCAGTCCAGTGGAGCTGCTCCTGGCTTACATCAACCTGTTTTGGGTTAGAATTTGGATCTTCAGTGGAGTTGTTCCGCTGATGACTTTTTCCTTTTGGGACGGGTTACAGGTGCATTGGATTGTTAAAGGAGACACAGAAATGTTAATAAAAAGACCAATTGCCATCCTTTAAGAAAAGCAGGATAGGGCTTATTTAGGGGTTCCTTACCATACACATGTGTATCTGCTTGTCACTTTTTTTTATGTATGTGACAGGGCTCCATCCTCAGCCAAAGTCAACACTGGCCTGTCTACCTGTCTAGGGTAGTCTGCCTCACCTGCCATGCCTTTACTATTACATGAAATTTGATTTTAATCTAAGCAAGAGGCTTCCCATTCTAAGCTCTGATGCCAAGGGCAAAATACATGGCTCTGACCTTCCTTTTACCATGTCTGGTGCCTCACTGATGGCCCCCAAACAGTTGACACTCACTTAGCCCTCTCCAGGACCAGACTCTGTCCCTAAGTTGGGCCTCTTACATGCATCCCACAATTGGGTCTCACTCATGCTGCCCCTTTTCCTGGGTTACACCCATTCTCACCCTGCCATGAGCCACACACACTTTGTCCTACTCTGTATAGCCCTTCAGGCCCCTTTGGCCCTGCTCCATACAGCCCTTCAGACTTCCTCTGTCATGCTTGCTCCTGGCCCTTCACAGACCTTCAGGCTGCCCATTTCAGGCCTTACTGCCCTACACTGGGCTGATTCCAGCCCCTGACCTTCTCTGGCCTTGGGTGTCTCAAACTCAGCGTGCGGCCCACTTAAGCCTCAGGTGTCTGTTGACATACCTGGGCCTCCCTCTCTTGGCCTCTTGCTCTCATTCAGGCCTCCCACTAGGCCTCACGCTCTCAGGCATTGGGCCTTGGGCTCTCCTGGACCCTGTGCTGTCACCCAAGCCTGTTGCTTTTCTGTCAGGGTGTGCTCCCTTAACCTTTCCCCTTCCTGGGATACTCACAAGGCAGCAGGGGCTGAGGCTTTCTGGTGCCCATACTCACCTTTCACTAGGGAGGCACAGGTGTGGTATTTCCTGGAGACTTCACCGCCACAGGCAGGCCCATCATACCATGCAACCCCAGCAGGGTGCAACATTCTGTCTTGCCTAGGAGTAACTTTGGGCATACCTGCCCTGGTCTTTGTCCTCTTTCTCTGGATTCCTTGATGTTCTTCCTGGGCTGCTCACTCCTGGGCACTCTGTTTCAGCCCCCACCTTATAATATAACTCTCAGTTGCTGGCCTCAACTCTCTCTCAGACCCCTTACAGGATACTTCCAATCAGGTGGCTGAGCTTTAGCCTCCATCATTCCAGACTGGTTGCTGGATGACCCCCTTACTCTCTTACTGGTGGTCTCTCTCTTGAGAGACCTTTGCTCACTTGAGCCTGGCTCCACTCTCCAACCAGTCAGGACCCCAAGCTTCCAGTTCTGGAGCCCCTTGTGGTGGGCATAGTTGCCTTTCTGCCTCCTGGGCACTGGGCCCAACTTGGGCTAGTTGAGGGCCCTGTGTCAATCTACAAACAGCTGACTCACTAAATAGGGGTCCATCCCTGGGCCTTTCCATAAATCAATCCTCTCACACCAGGCTTGCCTGGAGCCCCACAAATCTTGTAGCAAGCAGCCCTTTACTTGACTGGGCTCATCTGAGCCCTTCCACAGACCTTTTCAGGGTTAGCCCCACTCCTTGGGTTTTCCCCAGGCCTTTCCTCAGCTACCCATATTCTCAATAGTTCTATTCAGGAGCTTACCTAGCCCCTCTGTAGATTGGCACACTCTAAGCCCCTTCTACTTTGGCTGGCCTGTGTCTTCTCTAGGCTCTTGTATTCCCAGCCTCTCTAAATAGGCCATCCTGACCTCTCCCTTGGGCCTCTATGTACACAGCTCCTTACTTTAGGCTGGACTCTCCACAGCTCCCTCCTAAGGACTCTGGATCTTATGTGGGTCCTTAGGAACCTCCTCCTTCCCCATATTTCTTACGCTAACCTCCATGATGTCCTGGGTGCAGACTCCTTCGGCCAGGTAATATTACTACATTGGCTTCTCAGTTGCAACTGCTACCTCACACCCTGGGCCTGGCCTTATATTCAGGCTGACAAGCCCTCCTTCAATCAGGAGGCTCCTGGCTGCTGTGTGACCACCTGATTGTCTGTGCTCAAGCCCCTTGAAGTAGCAGGCACCAAAGGTGCCCTGCCACAGTGTAGTGGTGCTTCCACCCCTTTCCTTGAGAGTTAATTCTATAGCCGAATACATATTGTGGAGTGATTGCTAGATCCTGATCCTCCACGCTCACTAGACAGGATGTATTCAGGGGACTTAGAAAAGTTTGACTGCAGGATCTTAGCATAAAGAACACAGGAATTCCAGGTAAATATCCTCATTTTTGCTATGGGAAAGGCTGCAGATAAAATTGTATGTACCCTCTCCCTAACCGGGCACATCTACATGAGATGCTATGTCGCTGTACTAATGTGCTATGTTGATGTAGTGTCAGTGAGCAAAAACTGTGATGCTGCAGCTATATCGTCATAGCGATGCACTCCCTTACTATAGCATGTTGCTATGGCAACATAGTGGCTAAAAATAACTGTGCACCACCGGCACAGGGCCGTAACAACGGCACCATAGGGGTACATGTAGATGCACACACTGGGGAGGAAAAGGAGGACTGTAAAGAAGTGAAAGAGGCTTTTGAAGCTCACTTTATAGGGAATATGAAAGAGCCAAATTTTAATATGAGATACCAGGGGAAATGGCTGAATCTTTTATTACTGCAGTTCACACTCTTGCTGAACATTGAAATCAGGGTGTTTTTAAAGATGAATTAATAAAGATACAAGATTATTGTGGGCATCAGAGTTGCCAGTTTCTCGGCACAAGTACATTTGGATCCAGAGTGCATGCTAGCAAAAGCCATAACAAACTTCAAAATGCAAAAAACAATAAAAAAGCAGCACTATGAATTGTAAGCTAACAGCATACCTAAAACTTCATCAGATAACATTGTCTACATGCTTTTTTTGCAAGGCTTCCAACAATTTGGTCTCACTTTGAATGAGAAATGGGAATTTAGGAAGGACGAATTTTTTTTTTTTTTTACCTTGTTAATATTTGGGTCTGGGAGAATGTACAACAAGGGACATTTAATACAATCAAAGAACTACTGGCATCACCATCTGTTTTAGCACAGTATTCGGTAGTCACAGCAGATGCATCTTTATACAGTTTAGGAGGAGTACTCATTCAAACACAGTGAGAAGGACACCAGAGGCCTGTTGCATTTATATCAAGATGTCTTACAAACATGTAGCAGAGCTATGTGTGTGAAGTCTTGACAACTACTTGGGCCTATGAATGGCCCAGCTCTTACTTGCTTGGCCTGAATTATAAAACAGAAACATAGGACAACCCCCTGGTAGCATTGCTGAAATCCAAAGCCTTGTACTATATTCTACCCAGAATTCAGAGATTTTGACTGTGACTAATGGAATTTTTTTTTCACTCTTGAACATTTACCAGGGAAACTGCTCATACCTACAGATATTCTATCATCAGTTGGTCAGCCACCAACAGAAAAAGAAATAACATTGAAAAAAGATGTTAATATACATATTGACCATGTTCTGACAGTGTTGCCAATATCTTCTGCTAGACTTGAACAAATTAGAAACGATCAGTGACAGGGTGACACTTACCAAATACTAATTTCTTTCTGTCATAGTGGTTGGGGCCACAGGATACAACTTCCAAAAGACCTACAACCATTTTGGCAGGACTGAAATAACGTCTACATAGCTGATTGTCTTCTGCTCAAAGGAAGATGCACTGTCATCCCTCAGGTGCTTCAGAAAGAATTGCTTCTGAAGAGCCATGAAGGACACCAAGTTATTAACAAATGCAGGGCAAGACCACAACAATCTATATGGTGGCCCAGCCTGAGTAAGCAAATTTACAGTTTAGTAAAAGATTGTGCAGAATCCAATAAAGAAAAACTGTCTCTGGAGACATTACTTTCTACAAAGATGTTGTGTAGTTTTTGGAAGCAGGTAGCAATGGGTTTATTTTTCTGGAAAGGACTTGCATATGCTATTGTAATAGATTATTTCTCCTAAAACTTCAGCAGCAAAGATGCTTCACTGTTCAACACAGCAAAATCACTACAGGAGTTGCTGCCAGGGGACAAAGTTTGACCCAAAAGTTCTTAAATGTTTGGATCTGTCCAAAATGCAGCAAACACCCGTAGATTCGACTTAGTGCAGACTCCAGGGGCATGTCCAGATGAGCATGCATGTGCCTCTTGCAGCATCTCAAACCCCTTTGAGATGTTGCAAGAGGCACTTACAAGAACAAAGCCTGGGGGCAAAACTAGCTATCTGGATATCCAGGGCTCAAAAAATGCCCCAGGGGAAAAAGCAGGACAGGGCACGGTTCCAAACCATGCTCTGAGGCAACTGGGGGCTTGGTCCTCCACAGAGACACTTTGGTAGCCAGCCAGAGCATCTCTATGGCTGGCCCTTGCCCTGGTGCTGAAGCACGCTGCCTGCCTGTGCAGTAGTGCAGCTTCAGGAACCTGGACCCAGCTTCATGGCAGGTAAGTAGGGGGTTAGGGCAGCTGGAGAAGTGGGGGGAGGGGACCATCGGCGGACCTGCCTGGCTCCAACCCTCTGTTTACTCCCCCATCTCCCTGTTCATTCCCCCAACTACCTGTTCATTCTCTCCACTCCCTACTCACTCTCCTGCTTGGCCCCAGCCCCCCTCACTCACTGGCAGTAGCAGCAGTGGTCGGGGCTGTTCGGGGATTTATGGCACAGCCCCCCCTGTGGCTGTGACAGTGGGGGGCAGCCTTGTCGGGGGGGGCATGTGCCCCCCCATGCCCCTGTTACACATTGCCTATGGCCTTGTACATAGTTTTAAGTGTTATAGTTTATTCATCATTTATAATGTACTGTGATCTAATCTTTTTCTTTGTAAAGAAAAGCAGGTGCAGAGTGCTCACAGAGTCCTAGTCCTGCACACTCTCTAGACAGGCTGTACTAGGAGAACTGTAATAAAGGTGGGCTACCCCCTGGTGGGAGTCCACGCTGTGGCTGCATGCATCACTGTTTTCCTCACATCACAGATATCCTGTCCCACAGGCTTCCTATTAGGAAGTATTTCCTTGAATTTAACATAACATTTTTTGTTCTTATTATCATCTGAGAGAGTCTCCTTTGTGCCGTTAATTTTTATCCTCTCCGTCCTTGGTGTTTGTACCCTTCAAATATTTCCAAACAGGAAGCATCTAAGATACAAAATCCCCTTTCTCTGGTTTTAAAATAAAATATCCCAAATGGAGAATCCTGTGAAAATATATATGCTAAAAGCTAAAAATTAAGCTTTTTCACAAGGGGGTAGTTAAGTGAACAATCTGGTTTAGTAGCATAGCTGGTAGAACACCTGGAAGGTAGCCAAGGTTATCTCAAGGTAGGTCATTTTATTGTTTCCCTGTAACCATTTATGTTTGGATTTTATTATACAGTGGCAGAATGTTCAGACTGAAATTTCTGGATAAATCTGCTGTTATCTCTGTGTGAATTACAGTAGTTTTTTTCACTCTGAATTAATTGTGGCCTTAGAGGGTCTTAGTGCCTAATCTCCAGTCTTTAATCTCTCTTGCTTGTCAGGCAGTGGTCCCTTGTGTGTGATGAGTGTGGAGGCTCAGCTTGAGTGGGAGCTCCTGTGCAGTTAGTTCTATTGTTGCAGAAGTGGGGGTATGCTGTATCTCTTTGGAGGTGGGGCGAGGGCAGGGGTGGGGAGACTATTATTGAAATGGATTGGAGATTTAATACCATACACGTGCCGGCCACTGCAGATGGGAACCTGGTGATTTTAAGATTCTTTTTCAGGGAGTCTGTGGCTATATCTACACGAGATGCTGACTGCACAGTAGCTTCTTACTACTGCACAGTAGCATCACGTGGCATGACGCATGATGCAACGCTACTGCATGGTACTAACGAGCTACTATGCAGTCAGCATCACCAAGAAGCTGCGCAGGGACACTACTGCGCATTAATGCTGGTTACTGCACAGTCATTTAGTACTTGTGTTTAATAAGTACTAAATGACTGTGCAGTAACTACTGCACAGTCAGCATCTTATATAGATGCGGCCCATGTGTCTGTGTTTGGTAGGAGTATGGAGTTGCTGTATGGTGTGAATTTACAAGTAGAAAGAGTTTCCTAGATTTTCAGAGCTGTCATTCTTCAATTTTCAGAGGTGAAAATAAAATTCACTCCCCAAGAATGATGTAGAGTACTGGGACCTGCAGTTGCCTTATTTTCTTATTGTTATCTCCTTTTCATTTTTTCTGTGAAAGTCTTAGCAACGGAGGAATTCATTGTACAAAGCAGCCAGTGAAACAGCAGCAGGGACATTCTAGGAGCTAGGGAAAGTGTGAGGAGAACTCTTTAACATGGCTGTCTCCTATTTTATCCATATAGAACAACAATTTTGTTTGTGTTAATAATTACATATTTTCTGGGCCATTGTGTTGGAGGGTGATATGGCAGTGACTGTTCATATAATGCCTGGAGAACGCAGTTTTTCAGTTTTACACTCTTTTCTGCTGTGGCTTCAGACAAAGCCCTCATGCTGTCTGGATTATTCCTTTGCTGTTCCTGTTAAGCAAAGCATTTTCAGTTTTCTTTCCTTCCAGCAGGTTTTTTAGGATCAAGGAATATATTTTGAGATGTGGGAACCTCACATGCCAGTGGCCTTGCAAATACCTGCGGGCCATTTCCCATTGATTTTTGTTTTTTTCAACCATCCACATGGATTGCATCAATAAAAACTTGTTCTGGAGATATTTCTTTTTGGAATTTTGTACTTTAAACTGCTAGCAATCTTTTAAATTCATTAGTAATTTTTAGAAACTACTTGTATATTTTTAAAGGGATGCGCTGGATTTTAAATATAACACTGTATTTAGGATCTAACTGTACATCTTTCACTTATTTAGCAAGACGCATAGAAGACCAGAAGTTTATTCATGTGAGTAAAGTTTATGGAATTAGATTTTGAAAGAAGAGTCATAAATGCTAAAGGGATTAAGGGGTTTGGGTTGTAGCCATGTTGGTCTAAGGACATAGGGGCTGGGCTGGGTTGGGCTGGGCTGGGGAGTCAGTTGCCAGGCAGATTATAATGTATCAAAAAGCCAATGTCTATGTTTAGTCCATGATCTCTAGTATCCAGCAGGTTGATGAAATGGAGCTCATAGGCCTGTCTCTGGGAAGTGTTGTATCATAGTATCATAGTACCTAGGGTCAGAAGGGGCCTAGAGCAGGCCATCTAGTCTGACCCCCCGCCAATGGCAGGAACGGGTGCCAGGGTCACAG